>OX596258.1:14414570-14606328 GCA_951394255.1 Polyploca ridens
CCGAAGCGAAGGTCCCGGGTTCGAATCCTACAACTTCGGTGAAGGAAAACGGCGTGAGGAAACCATAGCTCGGTAGTTGTTGCTGCACTTGAGAGCCAGTTCCTCCTAGGTTCTTGTGTGCTTACCACCTTCGGCCACATCATCACTTATAATGGTGAGATTGCGGTCAAACACAGGCCTATAAACAGAAAAAAATATATATTGAGAACTAGCCAAATGCGCTTTGCTATCTAACGCTATCTCTTTATTGTTTAGAACCTTCCCCTGTCTACGCATATCAATTCACCAATTTTTCATTGCTAACAGATAAATGTTATAGGAACTCACGTTACAGACAGATCAACATTGATTACTACTTACTTGTGAACAGGTGCTGCTTGTGGGGGCTGGTCTGCTTAAGTTTGCCATTTATTTATTTACTTATTAAATATAGATTCAGTCTAGTCTAGTCTAGCAATTAGAATGTAAATATTATGTAATGAATCTAAGCTCGTTTTGAAAAGAGTAATTGCTGAGTTTATTTCCGGCTCTTTTCAGCAAATGCAACCTTCCGAACCGGTATTAGAGTATTAGAGTCAGACTTTTCATAAGTGCCTGCGAAGGTCTATTTGAATAAATGATTTATGAATTTGAATTTGATTTTGAATATAGATACCCTACAAGGGTTTTACTGCATGGAGTATCGATCCAAATTGTTAATTGAGTTGTACTCGAAAATCGAAGTCAATCAGTTCAAAACAAAAGCAAGGGATGGGCAGAGCAGGTATTCAGGGGACCCTCCGCGCTAAAAACACACCATCCCTCTCTAAACATTGTGCCATTAACCTCATTTAAGGTGTCATTCCACCCTTCGCACCAGCCGTGTGCATTCCAGTGTATTTACCGTTTAGATGCGGTGTGGTTAAAATAAAATCGTACCCCACACGACACTGAACTGCGCAAACACTGGCTGGCTGTTTTATTTTTGTAAGGGAAACTACGCATTGCCGAACCTATTTTAAAATGGAGATTTTTATGGATTTTCTGTGACATTCTTTCAATGACTTTCCAGTGGAATTAATAAGAGAGTAAAGGAGAACGTTTTCTTTATTTGCCCAAATTAATCAGTGAACATTAATTACCGTAACAGCCTCTTCCAAATAGATCATTCCGATTAATTTTGCGTCGCTGGTTTTTCCTGGCTTTGTTAAATATTTTCAAGTTCAAAAAGTGGTTTTAATTCTTATCATCAAAAAGTAACTCCTCTGTAATTCCCAGAATGTTATTGTTGATTGCTCAGGGTTTCAAATGTTAAGAGTACAGCCGACTTGAGTTTTCGTAGAAATTCGAAGGCATAGCTAATTTGTTTTTGATGCGTAGGCAGATCAAAGAAATACCTCGGCTCTTGGATACATCGTCTTTGTAACCTTTGCAAATTGTTAGTATTTTCTAGTCCCCGGGTATTTTTGTTGGTGGATTCAATTAATTTGAGCAAATGTCTGAAAAAATTCAAATTGTTCTACGCCCTCGCAGTTTTGTACCGCAGATTTTTTATATGAAGAGTTTTCTTATGTATTAAAAGGCCTATTACAAACACATTTAAATCGGTTCCGCTTTAGGTCATAGGTTTTGAAGGTACCATATATCGTTGGTACCATTTCCAAGATATGTTCTACCAAGACTCCTAAGGCAATAAGGTTGAAAGCTGCGCAAATGCTATTTGTCTGTCAGTATGACCACCACATATATTTAGCAGTTGACAACATAATCACGTACCCTAAGTCCCCAGGGCGAAGGGAGCACAAACAACCCTGGAGTTTGAGCGTCACATAACTTTGTTAAGGAAGGAACATACTATTCAAACGGTACGCAGTGCGGAAAATATAAACGCGCGTTTGTTCAAATCAAATGTCGTGATTGTATATAATTATGTGCATTGTATGTTATTTTAATAAGGCCATAAAACTATACTTGAAAGCGGGTTGTAGTTAGTTTATTAAAATTACTAGCTGTCCCCCGCGGTTTCACCCGCGATTCCGGGATAAAAAGTAGCCTATGTCCTTTTCCATCACATAGGCTATCTGCATGCCTTTCATGATGATCCGTTGAGTAGTTGAGGCATGAAGGCGTAACAAACAAACTCACTTTCGCATTTATAATATTAGTGAGTATTACTGTGACAGTTTTATTTTACCAGGATTATCCTGAAGCAGTATCTACTCATACTTCTGAAATGACTTGACGTACTGAAAGTTCTGTTAAGCGGCGTACGATTTTGATAGTATACTCAAACCTTATGTTCGATAGGCAGCTTTCGTATACACCTACGACTTAAGTGCGCAAACATGTAGCATGTAGGTACGTTTGTTTGATGTACTGTTTGTTTGACTGTACTGTACACATTTATCAAAGGTAATTTTAATAATAAAAATGTTGTTCGATGTAAGATAATATTTGAACTACATGACTACGTAAATAAATTTATTTCATTTATTTCATTTCATTTCATTTACGATAATACATTGAAATTCGAATGTTGAATACTATCTGTTTCTGGGAATTAATATTTATTTTAAAGGGGGGGGGGTTCTATTCTATGATTCTTTTCAATATTTCTGGACCGTTATTCATTTTCTCGTATCAAACAATAGTCGTTACCGATGATATTAAATTATTTTTAAAAGTTACTTTAACTACAATTAATGAGATTTAAACAATAACGAACGGCCGTACATCCTCCTCACTAAAACACAAACTCTGACAATATATCCGGCTACAAATCACAGTCAGGATTGTCCTACGGGAAATAACTAGCGTGTTGTTTAAGTTGCCATTATAAAATATGAAAATGTTTAGTATAGGCCTGTGACACAAAGGCTAGAAAAGTACTGAATGGCTCTCAATAGGGATGTAGCGACATCTATTAGCCATCTATCAGTTACACTGAGATAGTTCACACAGACAAAGATAGATGGCGTGGCGCCACAACATCCTGCATCGCGCTTAAGAAGTTTTCTCTAGAATCTGCATATACACAACTGTCCGACGTGTACAGTTGGACTGCGGTCCCCAGGCACGATGGCCTTGCCTGGCGGAAGATCTTCCTTTTTAAATAGAGGTGTCATTCACCTTGCACCTCCATACCATAGGGATGATATAATTCTAATTAGTCTTTTATCTCTGGGATCTGTTCACCAGAGCTGGTGATATGTATCCACGCAGCACGAGACATACTGATAGGCTTGTATTGAATCATAAACCAAGAACGATGCTATATCATAAAAACTGCTCTGCAATGTGTGTTCAAATATATAATAAAATACCCATAGACATAACTGCTGAAATGAATATACGTAAATTTAAGACATGCTTATTTAAATGGTTAATACAATATAATTTTTATGACCTGAAGGAACTAATGATATTGTAATTTGAATTTATTTGAAATTGATTATTTTAATGTTTTGTGTTTTAATTTGTTTTATATCATTGTGTAATTTGAATAATAATTAATTTATATTAAATATGCTCTTATATGCCATTGTGTAGTAAACCTATGAAGTAATGTTGCATGCTATATATAATAGCAACACATGTATGACCTAATAATAATGTACCTGACATCTTTTACAAATTAATATTGGACACGTATTTTTTGCTTTACGAAATAATTTACAAAGATAAAGCGCGTCAAAGTTCGGGAGCAGGGGCTCGTGACTTAAGAGTAAAAACTGTACCATAACGTTACGTCACGTGGAAATTCAACACACAATATCTTCGTTTTTTTTTTTGTTTAATTGACAAAAGAAATACCTACGTATCTGATATTTTTTTATAGTATAAATGACGTACTAAATAGTATTTTTCAGACATCTAGCTTCTTGCGGCTTGCGTAGTTGTTTTGCGATTGATTTTCATCTTGAGGTTGGTAGCCATCCAGCCTGGATTCCTCACGATTATGTTAATAAAAAACTTGAGTTAATCAAATAAGTGATCCTAAACACACTCTTTTAAAAGAGTATTGTTTCCATTTAATAACTCCCATTCAGAAGTTTAATGAAAGGAACGTATTGTTTAGCAGCTTATTCATTACACTTGATTAAACCTTACTTTGGAACTTTTTTAGAGCTCTTGTTTATTTAATGGATTTGTTAATAAGTATCACAATTTGTTCTGGGTTATGTAAAGTGATGTTGGTATTATTTTCGGTATTACTGAATCAGTTCATCATCATTGTATTATACATAAAGTAAAATACTAATATACCTAAAAATTTATTTTAAATTTAGAATTTATATATATTCGGCCTTACTCATAAACGCTATTTAACTAAATCTACTGAATAAATGGTCAAATAATTAACGTCACCTTGCTGTCATTGTCAAACAATTTGACGTTATTTGGGTGACCACTTAATCAGCTTATTAGTTAAATAACGGTTAATGAGTAAGGGGGATAATGTACCAACTAACCATTTAACCTAACCTAACCTAACCTAACCTAACCTAACCATTTAATAAAATGAATCGCTGAATGTGGTGCTAAGAGCAAATATCGAGAGCAGCTGAACCGGTTTTGCTAATTCTTTTTCTGTTGTGTATGTTATTGTCAGGAGAAAGTTCTTATGAAAGAAAAAATTAAGAAAGTTGCGAGGGTAGGGTAGGGGTAGGGTAGGTTAGGGTTGGGTAGTAGGGTAGGGGTAGTGGTAGGGTAGGGTAGGTTAGGGTATAGGTGAGTAGGACACCACGCGAACGAAGTCGTGCCGGGCAGCTAGTTTACTAATAAATCAATGTTGCAATGCCCTTGCAGGGCTCATGTTGTATACAAATTTAATACTGTAACATCTTAAAATGTAACATAAAGCAATAAATAATGAAATTGAAAATATTATAGGTATACTGTTGGGAATCAGCCCTTAAGGGTAGTATGTAGGCTAGATCGCGCGCCAAAACCAGCATTCATTTGTTACTTTGCAGTTGTGTTACAGGCACGCACACATGCATCAAATCCAAACTTGACGTTGCGTCAAGTTAGGTACGTACCGCATAACGTGGTACCAGCCGATAAAATTCCAATATTATTAAGTAACATTATATTTAATTTTCTATTTAAATACCTTTTCTAGTGGCTTATTTAAATAAGCGCAACCAAAGTTTACATAATTATTATGCAGAATGGATTCACTACTTATAAGCAAAGGAAATTCAGTGCTATGCCTTATATTAGTACTTTGGGGGTACTTACGTTAACGTTTTTTGAAGAAGTAGGTACTAATCCATAGTAACTCTGTTTGTTTAATAAGTAATAATAATAAATAGTAATAAGTTTAGTCATAAATAATAATGAAATAAAATAAACATCCTGGGACATTCCTCACACACGGTCATTTTATCCCAAACTAAGCTGAGCTTGTACTATGGAAACCTTTTTGTTTGTAAATACATAATTACACCCAGACTCAGGACACACAGACATGTTCATGCACACAAATGCATATCCTGGGGGAATCAAACCCACGACCTGCACCGCTATAGGTGGAATCATAATCAACTGCACCCACTGGCCCATTTGTTTGTTACGCTTTCACGCCTAAACCACTGAACCCATCGCATTGAGATTTGGCAATCAAATACCTATGGTATAGAGAAGGGTATAGGCTACTTTTATCAAGAGAACGCGGGTGAATCCACGGGGTACAACTAGTATCATAGGTAAAGTTTGTAAGTTGCATGTACGAGGCTTTGAAATTACTAATCCGATTCTGAACATTCTTTCACTAATAAGATAAGATAAATATGCTTTATTTGTACACCATATAGTAGAAGACGAAACAATACAAAAAAGAAGAAGTGATACAAAATAAGCGGTCTTATCGCTTAAGCGATTTCTTTTAGACAACCTTTGGGTAACAGGATATATGAGAATATGGAAGGTTTAACACATAAGAATACACTTTCATAACGTGAAAATAACAGCTCTAGAAAAATACAAAGAAAGGCAGGAAATGAGGAAGTTTATAGCGTGTGATAGCGTGAAATAACAAGAGATTTAAAAGAGTCTAACGTCGGGGCCCGTCTTATAGTCTGAGGGAGAGAGTTTCAGAGAGGTACAGCTTGGATAGTAAAAGACTGGGAATAAGAGTGAGAAGTGTGACTGGGAATTTGGAAGTTAAGTTCCATGGGACTATGAAGAAGATGATGTTGAGGTGTAGTACTCGAAGCGTTCCTTGAGATAGCGAGGGGCTTTAGGATTAAATAAAACAATACATAAGAGTGGCAATTTGTGTGTATTCCGCCGAAGGCGGATAGGAAGCCACTTGAGTTGTAATAGGAAGCTACATTATCCTCAAATGCTATAGGCTAATTTTCAATATATTTGCAATATAAATATCTTGTAGTACAGTGCCTAATTAAGCCAGTGCGAGGCCCTTAGCAAATATTATCAAGGACCTTCGGCTCAGGTTATCTACTTTAATGGTTTATGTGCGGATCTAGCTTTCAGATTAAAAGAGATGGTTGTACAGAGACGTTTCACGACTTTATTACTCTTTTAAAAGATTTGGAGCCATTCTATATTATGTTATTTTATTTTATTATTATGTTATTTTTATATTATTATACTATTGGCCATGCAGCGGTTCTATCCCTTACTTTGTATAATTATTAGTATACGCGAACGCAGGCCATTTAACGTGGGCCGTAGCCATTTATCCTGCAATGGCCAATTCAGTACTGGATACTTCATGATTAGCTAACGAACATTTGTTAAATTCGGTATAGCGGCGACTGATAGGGAGTTCTGGGAGCACCCCCGCAACCCGCTACGACTCGTTCGATGATTTTTTAGTATTTCATATGCAATTATTCCGCAGGGTTTCAAAACAGCAGCTTTCCGCAGGGTAAAACAACGTTAAACTGTCGCTTCGGAAATGCCCTGTATGAGGAGAAGAAGCGACGCAACAAACTCCTCACGGGCCCAATGTGTTTATTGTCGTAATATTACAATTAAATAATCACTTCACTGCACTTAACACATGTATAGTCTTAAATAATTATAGGCATCAGAACCGGGTCTAACAATTATTGCACTGAGATGTGTACAGCTCGAGCGCTTGTGATAAACTAACTGATAAACAATGAGGCTCAACACTAATTAAACCAGGACAAAATGCTCATCCATGATCAGATCAAAATCACGGAACTTCATACACCCAGCAGGATAGGAAACCAAAAAAAATACTTTCGGGAACACAAAAAGATATGTTATCCTGGATGTTTCTCATCCCATTAACCAAGATACTTAAGTTTTCAAACACACATCTGATAGAATACAGTCCCATATATTATGGCCATGTTACGGCCCTACAGTACACCAAAATCCAAACCCAGAAAACAGATATTTACTTTAAAAATCAATCGGCGCATGATATAGAATATTTTGACTACTATAATAAAAACCTTGCTGATGTTGTGCCTGAGGCAACCAAATTGCCTCTAGAATAATAACGAAGAACAAGAAATATGTAAGCACATACCGAAGCTGAAATGGACAAGGAGCCTCTCAACCACAGAAGCTATACCCGTGCATGGAGGAGGTTAATCTAATGAACAACAAAGAAATAACAAAATCCAACCCAGGAACAAAAAATCAAAATAAGAAAGAAGACAATAAAACCCCAGCACTCAACATATATCAACGCTCATCCCTCATCTATAGACTGAACAGTCGGTCAATTGTGGTCAGCTGGTTGCGGTTAGCTGGCCGTCCTCTTCCACCCCAGAGCGTGTCACTCCTATATAACACGCACTCCTTGGTTTCTCCATGGCTATTCCGATACAACTATTCAGGTACCAGTCATTATAAACTAAGTTAGTTACATGGTGGTTGATGTTTGAATGGTTGTATAGGACATGGGTCGGTCGTTGTACTGGCTGGGAGTAGTGCTAATCATCATCATCATCATAATAAAATGTATTTCAAATAATAAAAACGTGTTTCTCGTATCGAACGACAAAACTTATTGAACAACATGGTATATTAGCTCTAGAAATAATGTTATATATGATGCACCGGTGGCGAGATATCGAATTTTTATTAAAATGGATAATGCTCACAATGACTTTTAGGCGTAGTAGAGTGTGACGACGAGAATTAAAAATTATAAGAATTTATATTGTAAAGATTTGCAAAGAGGCTTATTAAGTTATGCTTAATAAAATAAAACCTACAAAGAAAATATCTAGTAACAATAATAGCTTTATAGTTAAAGAATATAATATAAAAACAGTGAATTATTTACAAATGGCCGTATCCATCGATATAATTGTATTCTACTAGCATTCTACTATATATACACAGCGTTCCCAATATTCACTCGGGTCGAATTAACTGAACTGCGTTCCGTTCACCTTACTTTAGTGTGCCTTCGACATTCATGCAGTGTGGGCGCGTACGGAGCGGCATTAATAATACAAGAAATCAAAGTCAAGTTAACTTATTTGTTTTTCAAGTGAATAAATAGGTAATAATATCGTAATATCACAATAGAAAAAATATTTCTTCATTTAAATGCCACGACTGCGGTGTAAATTCTATATGAACGACACGTTGAACGAAACGCGTAGGCGCTATGAAATTCATTGGCACTTAAGATGTTTTTAATCCCGCTGTCATCAAGCTCGACGGATTTTTTATTCGGATCGTGAAATCTAATAAAATACATATATTATATCGATGGCCGTATCCTAACCTTCTGTTCAGCAACGACGATTCATTAAAAAGCCGCACGATTAAAAATATAATCTTATTTATATTGTATTAATAAGACTAGTCTATCTATAAGCAAGTAACAAAATATGCAATCAATGGCTGAGAGGGAGAACAAGGAAAATATTTTGGCATACGGGACATTTTCAAAAAGACTAAGGACGTATCAACCAATCATGAAATTGATACCGATTACCATAAGAACAATAAATTTATCAAAATGTCCATGGTGTATTTCATAACTCTAATAATGTAAAAAATAAAAATGCACTTATTATGTTCTTTTTGACAAGCGCATGTATACAGATATATGGATGACGTAATTTCCGGTGTCAATAAAAAGCGACGTGGTGTCACCTTGGGACACTGGGGGGAACTGAATATTTTCGCGATTGCGTCTTGTATATAAAGCTTCACTTGACATTTCATAGAAAAATGTATGGACAAATGGCGTCGCAAAATTGATGCTTATTAATAAATAAATTACGTTATTCTCGTACAAAAAAATTAAAATGTGGCCCCACGGATCTGTTGTACATATATTTGTGATTCGATTTAATATAAATTTATTACAAAAAGGATTCTTATTTTGATGGTATCACCAAAGAGGAAAACCTCGATTTTATGATTTTTGTAATATTCATAAGGTTTTTGCTATTTATAAAAGTAAAATTAAAAAAAAGGGCCAACACCGATCTGTTAATTGGTGTCTTGGCTTTATGATTATGTTCATATAATACTATTTCTTTCATGTTTTCATTCATAAACCACTAAAATAGCGAACCCTGTTTATGACGTTTAGCTTACATACCGCCCTTAACGATTGTCGATGCAAGTTCCATTTAACTACGACGAATGTAACTATTGTCTATCGATAAAAAAAAACATGCTGTTTGACGGTATTATTAATAATATAATATAATAATAATCTTTTCATTCATTTTCATTTTATGGTAAGTGCATCACTTGAATTGAAAGGCTGGACAGTTACGTAATTTTTTTAAAGATTCGTGATAGGCCGAATAAGGTTTTAATGGAAAGGAAAATTGGAAAAGTTTCCCGGAAATTGGAAAATTCGGGTAAAACTGAAAGTACTTTTTCCATGGGATATTTTACTCACGGCTATCTGGTCCCAAATTAACAGATAAATATACCCAAACTCTGAACGCAGACATGTTTATAAATACAAATGTTAGTCTTGCTGGGAATCGAATCCACGACTCACAAAATCAATCAACGGTACTACCACTGAGCCTAAATATACTAATATTGCCTACCATTTAATTGAAATAATCTAAATACAGGTCGTTGTTTTGGTCAGCGACGAGCGACTCAGAGTCGATAATACAAATGATACTGGTGCTAAAAAAATATAAAAAAACTACGAACTTAAAATTTTGAAAATCATGTAATAAGCTAAAGTGTAGACATAATACTCAACGGGAGTGCGAGGGAGTAAAGGGGTGGGGCGATGGCGGCTTGCGCCTAGCTCTAGTCTGTACACATGCCTAGTAACCATACTTTGCGGTAATTTTATTTCAAATTGAATAAGGTATTTCTCAACATATTTACAGTATTTAATGGAATTAAGTCCATATTTGGGGAATATATACCTTGTACTACCGCTCCTGGGTCGCTTGTCGCCGACCAAAACAACACCCTGTATAACTAGACTTGCAAATACGTGTAGGTTGAAGTCGCCTTTAGGCAGGTGAGTCAGGTGCGACCTCTCGCTCGCAGACGAGACGTATCGAGTCGATAGTGCTGCAACACTACCTCTCGATACTTTTGGTTATCTCTAGATAATCAATATTTGTCTACTTGCGTTCTTATACCGTTTGCGACGAAACTTTGGCGGGTTGTTGTGCGCAAGCCGGGTATAGTACGCCATAGTTTATAAAAATACGTATCAAAATCAGTATTTGTATTAGGTACTCGCAGTTTATACTAGTCTTGGCACTACATAGAAACAACACTGCAGTCTATTTTGTTACTCAATCACGTCGTAATGTCTACACGATTTGGACGCAATAAAAAAACTGCCCTTAAAAGGCTCATGTTGTGAACCAATTTAATTAATAAGTTTAAAAAAAAGCCAAACATAGTCATATTGTCAATTTTTTTTTTAAATATGTACCTTGCTGAGTTTCTTCCTGGATTCTTCTCAGTTGAAGGCCGAGTTCCGAACCGGTGGTAACTTCAGTAAATGTGACCTTCATAAGTGCCCTTTTGGGGCCTATATTGAATAAATAGCTTTGACTTTGACTTTTGACTTTGAATAATTACTCGTATGTAGCACCTTTTTTATCCTACATGAAGCAAAAATCACGCCCTCTCATTTTGACTGTTAGTTCGTAAAACTTAAAAAAAAAATATGATTATTTAAGTAAATAAAGGATTAATGTTGGACAGAGCAGCTGACTAATGAGGATTTGTCAAATTTTTTACTTGAACTCATGCATTTAGTCGAGATTTACTAGTACTTTTAGGTACCTAAAAGTCGTCGGCTATTAACGTTCATTGAGCGAGACCCCACCTCTAATCTCACAACAATTCCGTCTTGCGCACCCCGTAGAGGGGCTACGATGCTACGGTGCTACGACGTAGACGTTGCTACGACAACGCTCATTAACTTCGTTAATGGATGGTCAGTGTCCCCTTCTTGTTACATGATGTGTTAAACAGTTTATCGATTTAGTATAGAATAGATTGTCTTAATAAGGGTTGTTTTGTATCTATATATAAATACGTAGAAATATTTTTTTACGTTCTATAAACACATTGCGTACACGAAGGAGCGTGAGAATTGATATTGTTAGTGTCCTTTCATCAAATTGTAAATAGCTTTGTTCACTTAAAATACATTCCAAACATTAAAGAGATCCTTCGAGCCGGATATTTTTTGCTTTGATTTGTCTAGTACCTAACTTAATGTTTAGGCCAAAATACCTATAATAATATTTATAGTAAAAACCTACTCATATTGAGTATCAATGACGAGCCTCTACTTCCCGATTCCTCTCCTTTTCCCACATCATATGTGAAAGCGAGAAAAGAGCTTCGGGAATCTTCGACATACTTCGGCGACGCATCGCCAAACGCGTGTGTGCGAGTGAAACGAAACGCGCGCGCCCCGCAACCCCGCAAAATTTAGTACGAAAAACGCTACAGACCGAGACACATTGAACTTTGTGATTTGTGAACTGATATGAAATAATAGTGCTTATCACTGTGCTGGATTACCATAGGAGTTCCTGGTAAGTCCTTACCTTTATCCTAGGAGGCTCCTCGTTTTCCATATTAATATTTTTACGCAAAAACCCATCACTTTATATTCAAAATTACCAATACCAATCTCATGATCTGTGGGACTCGTAGGCCTCGTAGCTGCTGTGCAAATCGTAGGCCTCGTGTATTATGTACCTTATAGTGGTTTTCTAAGGTTGATTGTAAGTCTTAAGCATTCTTTCGTTAATCTTCGGGGCCATACTTTCTTTTCTGTGCGAACGAAGATTCACGACGCGCCATATAAGTTGGGTAATACTGTACCACACTTCAGTCTCCATTATAGACTAGGAGGGCACGACAGAAATGGTAACGATAAGGTAAATGGATGAAATCGGGTTCATCGGATAGAGGATACCTCTCTGATGCCAAATAAGTCGGTCTGCCTGCGCCAATTGGTTGCGTTATCTAGATATGGCGCCTGAAAAACGGTTTATCGTGACCGAAAAAAAACGATAAGGTAAATGGCTGAGCTCGACGTAGAAAGTAAGTAGTAGTTGTACTGATGTCATTATAAAAAAAACTGACCAAATATTCGGTTGCGTTATCTAGATATGGCGGCTGAAAAAGTGTTTATCGTGACCGAAAAAAAACGATAAGGTAAATGGCTGAGCTCGATGAATCATGGAAGTATTAGTGCATACTAGCTGAGTAATAAAAAAACTGACAAAAATTTTGGTTGCGTTTCGTAGTTATAAGCGATCTACGTAATAATTATCAATATGGATAATTTTAGTGTTTTACGGTTTCGCGGAATTTACATTGTCAAGAATATGAAAATTTTATTAGTGCCACCCCTCCCTTTATATCCCCCGCTACTCCGCCTGCACTGAGCGGCATTCACGAGTCAACAGACATAGTATAAGATTATAAAATTGTTGTGAAAGTTTTTTTTTTTTTTTTTTTTACTGTTCTTTAAACAGTAAAAAAATACCTGTGTTTGACCGCAATCTCACCATGGTAAGTGATGATGCGGCCGAAGGTGGTAAGCACACAAAGCCTAGAAGGAACTGGCTCCCAAGTGCAGCTGTCGGAACATACCGAAAGGTGCTTGGCGACAGATTTTCAACTTGAGGGTGGTAGCCAGCCAGGCGGGTACTACAAAGTACCCTACCACCGTGCTATGGTTTCCTTACGATGTTTTCCTTCACCGAAAGCTCAAGCTCATTGTAGGATTCGAACCCGGGACCTTCGTCTCGGTATCCGACGTCACTACCACTGAGCTATCATCGCCTTAAACCACTGCACTAGTTACCTGCACGAGCTTACAGGCAAGTTCAGGCAATGCTTACTCGCGCTGTTCACGAGTTGACAAAAGTGTTTTATTATAAATATGTCAGAATTAATGTACCAGATTAGTGAAAATAGTGTAAAAATGAAAAAGTTGTGTTGTTTAATGAGAACTCTTTCAAAAAATCATCTTCATCATCAGCCTATCCCTATCCCACTGCTGACCCTCCTTTCACAAATGAGGGTGAAAGGGACTGGGCAATACTCCACTACGCATGCCTACTGCGAATTGGTGGAGGTAGGCTAGTGGTCAAACTACTGTTGGAATTTTTCAAGCCGCCTAGGAGGCATCCTACTAGCTTAACGACTATCATAATTATGTTATAACCGGGACCAACGGCTTGACGTGCCTTCCGAAGCACAGAAACGCTCGATTCGAAATACCACTAGGCCCATCTAGGTACTAACCACGACGGTGGTAGCCGATCGATTAAAAACGGCTAATCATGCTACACCACGAGCGCATTAAAAAAAGTGTTACAAATTCGAGGTAATCGTATCTGAAGTACGCAAACATATAATTACCAAATAACATAGATTGTCATTGTAGTTATCATTTATCATGTTATAAAAAGTTTACAGCAGTTAAAAGTACGTCCACTTTATATCACTAAGAAAAAGGCAGTACCAGGTACATATAATTGATTACCAGATACGCAGTTGAAGAAATTCTACTTACAGTGCCTAATATACCGAGCACACCGTAATATTTATATTATATAATATTCTTGCTAAAAACAAAGATTATCAAGATGCACTAATAGAGTTATATAAAGATGAGCCATTGAACAATAAAACATGAGAAAAATTAGAACAATTTGTTTACGACATGGATTATGATCCTGTGTCCCCTAGATGAGGCAGAGGGCATCTGCAGAAACTCTGAAGACTTCTCGATCTTCTTCGCTTCGTCAAGCACAGTGCGTCGCCAGGTTTGTTTGGAACGGCCACGCTTTCGTTTCCCCTGCGGATTCCAGTCCATTGCCTGTTTGGGTATATGGTCGGGGTCCCTTCGGAGAGTGTGGCCAATCCAGTTCCATTTGCGACGCTTGATCTGTTGGTCGATCGGTGTTTCGTGGCTGCGTTCTCGGAGCTCTACGTTCTAGATTTTCTCGGGCCAGTGGATAACAAGAATTTGGCGAAGGCGTCGGTTGACAAAATCTGGAGCTGGTGCCAGATGGCCTTGGTTACTTTCCATGATTCACACCCGTACAGAAGAAGTACAGACTTCACATTGGACCCAAATATCTTGAGTTTAACTCTGGGTCAGATTCCGAGACTGCCATAAGGGGCGCAAATGCACGAAAGTTGCTCGGGCCTTGGCAATCCGATTGTTTGCGACTTGTATGGCTGCAAAACTATGTCAATTCAGTCAAAGAAGATCGCCATAAGATGCTTTAAAAAAAAAACAAACCTAATAAAGAAAATGAGAAATTTTAAAAGAGTCTTATGAATTTTGATGCTTCTTCAATGCCACCTTCAAAAGTAGAATTGGATCAATATATTACGCGCAAGATATGTATGGAACATATGGAGCAGTGCCTGTTGATAAACTCCCAGTAGTCTTTCTCCAGTCAATAAATTAAAGTAAATTGTTGATTCTATAATAATTGTAAAACTATCGACACGTTACAATAAAAATATAAATTCATAAATGTTATGGGAAAGTCCGAATAAAATTTTTGTAACTAACTTTAATGTCTTAAATCCTACTCCTAACTAATATTATAAATGCGAAAGTAACTCTGTCTGTCTGTTATGCTTTCCCGCTTAAACCGCTGAACCGATCGCGATAAAATTTGGCATGCATATAGCCTATGGTATGGAGAAGGACATAGGCTACTTTTTATCTCGGGAACGCGGGTGAAACCGCGCGGGTCAGCTAGTAACTAATATATTGATTTCAAAATTCCAAGCAGCAGTTATTTTTTGCGTACGGTAGATGGAAAATAATTGTTGGCATGTTGCCGCCAACAACATCACTATAGGTTCATGCCTACCAGACAACTAAGCATTTATTTCATATAATACTCAAACTATAAAAGAAGTTGAATATAACCGCTCACTGCTGGCGGAGCGGCGGGAGGTATAAAGGGAGGGCGCCCCCCTCCCTCACCGACATAATTTTCATATTTTTGACAATGCAAATTCCGAGAAAACCGTAAAACACTCAAATTATCCATAGTGATAACTGTTACGTAGATTGCTTATAACTACGAAACGCAACCAAAATTTTTGTCAGTTTTTTTATTACTAAGCTAGTATGCACTAATACTTCCATGATTCATCGAGCTCAGCCATTTACCTTATCATTTTTTTTCGGTCACGATAAACAGTTTTTCAGCCGCCATATCTAGATAACGCAACCGAATATTTGGTCAGTTTTTTTTAAATTGACATCAGTACAACTAGTACTTACTTTCTACGTCGAGTTCAGCCATTTACCTTATCGTTTTTTTTTGGTCACGATAAACAGTTTTTCAGGCGCCATATCTAGACAACGCAACCACTTGGTGCAGGCAGACCGATTTATATGGCATCAGAGAAGTATCCTCTATCCGATGAACCAGAGTTTACCCATTTACCTTATCGTTACCATTTTTGTCGTGACCTCCTAGTATATTACTAAAGTGCACAATTACATAAGAAGCCAAACCGCAGTCTTTAGGACCGCTAAGTTCGCAAGTTCGTCTTTCGAACTTGTACTACACGTGGCCCGAAAGTTTCTCCACGAGCAAAGATTGGTATCAGTTTGTTATATTACTAAGTATGTATATGTATTATATCAGTTGTCTGGTTTCCATAGTACAAGCTCTGCTTAGTTTGGGATCAGATGACCGTGTGTGAGGAATGTCCCAGGATATTTATTTGTTTATTTCAGACTCCACAAATCTATCATTAATATAAATTATTAACCTTTGATTAATCGAAGAAAGACATCAAATTGCATTGAGCTATTATTACTACGTATAAGACGCCACACATCACAACTATGTTCCGTTCAAGTGAGGCCATCCGACCACACTTGTTGTTGCAGGACGATGAACAAAACGCGTAAGCGCCGTGAAAATCACGGTGTTTGCTTGAAAAATACTCTTAAAAGCGTTATGATAGCGCTACGTGTTTCTACTGTCTGCTTATGGCCGATTCCTATAATTTACGGACAGTTCTCGGTTAAAATTAAGACTCTTATATCTTTACTAATTATGAAGCAAAGGCCTTTGCATAGCAGACCATGAAAGTAGCTATCACAGGTAAAATTAGCTTACGACATGATGTATATGCTCAGTTTGGCAATAAAAAAACTTGCATTGGTAAGCAAAGCGATTCATTTTTGTTTATAGAAACCGGGCATTAGACGACTAATTATTATTTCTGACTCTAAAAAAATGGGACATAACCTTTGCTTATGATAGCTTCTCTATACGTAGTAATAATAGCTCAATTTCAAACCCATAAAACGAGGATACCATCAACACTAAAAACTTAATACATTAAAGAGCAAGCAATAAAGACAAATGTAATTGCTTGTGACGTTTTAGCGGTGAGTGACGTCAGCTAGCACTATAATACAGCTCGCGATCAAGTATCGTTCACTCGTTCATTAATTTCTGTCGGTGTAGGAGTGATTAGGGAATGGCGCGGATTTACAACAATATTGTACTATAAATGATTATAAATCTCGTTGAATGTTTAGTGTATTTGTCTATTTATATCACAGACTACGGAGGACATATTTTCGCTAACAAAAAACTGTGTCTATGGAGTCGGCCACCTCTCACGCACACCTTAGTTGGCTATTCCGCGGGAAATTAGACTCTGTCGCCGTTTACACAGAGTCGATTACTCGCGCTCAACGAATGTGTGCGTGCCGGCTTGTACGTACAGCGTGGTGGCCGACTCGAGTGACACAGTTTTTTGTTAGCGAGAATATGTCCGACTTTTTTTAATATCTGTGATCTATATCTTATTTTATATCTATCTTCTATACATATGATTACTTGTACCAACTTCCTGACTGATTTATCAACACAGAGTCCAAAACGCTGGGATTAAATACTAGAAATTTTTAACACATATTCCTTATATAACGTAGGCATCCCCCATGAAGGGTTTTTGATGTTGTTAGTATAAAATCTTATTCCTTGGGTTTATAAACTTGAAACTTAGCACGATTACTTAAGGCGCGGACTGACTACGATTTTGACAGCACTCGTTCTTCACTGGAATAGGGTTGAAAATGGTAAATCATAAATGTGTCGGTCGACTCTATGAAATGGACTGTTATTTACGGGTTTTCTTTAGATTATACAGAATATACACATTAAATTGAATAAATGTCCAGTTAACATTCTAATATAATTCAGTATCTTATATATTCTTAAAAATAAAATTGTTGTCATCGCTGAAAATACGAAGAATTTCGACGCGAAAATTTTTCGCGTCGAAACTTTTCGTTTTTAGCCGTAACTTACGAATTTGTTATTGGGAATATCAAAGCACTTTTTAATATTCTATTCGGTTAACATTTTTCTCAAAGTACAGTATTTTTTGTGTTAGGTATTTTCATTGCGTTACGTCATACTCGACTCTCAAAGAAATCCATTTTCGTGCATTTGAGCTTAGACTTGGCCTTAACTAAATAAATAATAAAGTTTATCATTATTCTTTTTAACTACTCTAATGGGGAGTTTAGGGGATGTTAAAGTTTGTAAGGAAGAAAGCTACCTCGGTTCGATTAACTTGATGTGTGGGAATCCAACACACGACTTGCGGCGTGATAGTTGGAATATGCACCAAACACGCGAACTTGCCCGTCATATACTCTAATAATCCAAAATCATTGATTCAAATAGACCGTCGCTGGCACAACTGGTTCTACTTATATCTATCGGAAGATTGCATTTGCTGAGAAGAGCGGCAATAAACTCAGCAATTACTCTTTTTAAAACAATCTTAGATTAATTACATAATATTTACATTCTAATCGCACTGACAACAATTGCCCCGGGACGCGTTGGCAAAAACTTCAAAGTGGACTGAATCGATAGATTATTATGCTGTGGAATAAAACCCATACTTTCTTTACAAAAATTGATTCCCACGTTCTATGTACTTATTTGTCCCTTTCTTTTTTCAGGTAAGCAAGTTCCCGACGATTATTTTACAGCTCACGTAAGATTATAAAACAATTTATATTTCAGTCCAGCATTATATCTCGTAAAAATGAAAAGAACTTGACGTTTTCCTCACGGACAAGTTCGTTGGGACAAGTTCGTAGCGCGCTACGGCGACACGTAGCGCTCTCGTAGCACTTTGCTACGGTTTGATATTTATTGTAGACCTGAACTTTTCTGTATTCTACGTGTGTGGTGTGTTTCATAGGGTTTTCTGAGAGTTGCTGCCAAATGTTTTTTTTAAATATTATTATTTAAATTTGTTTGCGATTGACTATAATAGTACATTATGATACATGTGTGCAAAGTTGTTTATTAACTCTCCAGGTGGTATTAAGTAGGCGAACGCGATATGTAAGCCGAGTGTGTAATAATCAAGGCACGCACACGCGTGTCATACGTTTTTCAACACACTTGCGAGGAAAAATAGACTTGTATTTTGCAATAAATGTCACTTTACGAGCGAGTGTGTTGAAAAACTATTTTACACTAGACGAAGGTATGAACTTTATGTTTTTTTTTATTACTTGGAGATATTTTTGGGCTAAATTACGTCTTTTTATTAAATGTAAATGTTATTATGTTTTGATGTTAAATTACATACGTTTTGTTCATAGACTTATAATATTAATGGAGCTACTGTACTAGAGTACCGGTCCGTGAGCACCGGTACCGTCCAAATGCCTTGAAACGAAGAACGCGTACATAGTTTGAACGACTAAAATACTCATAACGAATGTCAATTTCTCGTTTTTCATAAGTATCTATGTCATTTATTTATCGACATTTCGCCTAACTGTAAATCAACTAGTGTACGATATATCTGTGAATGCATATATATGGAAACTGCTCACGCTTCGCACAAGGTAAAGCTATCACTCTATATATTCTAACTCTATGGTTCCAATACCAAAAGGTGTGCCCGTTTTATGCTCACACGTGTATTACGTTTAAAGAAACAGCCGTTGCTTGAAGCGCACTAAATTCCCATTTCTCCCAAAAAGGGGGTGGCTCAGGTAGGGGGGGCGTTTACGTGCACCGCTTTAAAACACATTAGCGTGACGGCTTTGGCAGCCCGCGACAAGTTCCCCGGGAACAAACACTACCTGCTTTGTAACCGTAAAAGATTTACTGCTTCGTATCCGCCATTTTGTTTTAATTTGATGAGATTTGTGTAAATGTGGACTGGGTTTTATGAGTTTTGAGAGTTAGAAAGCATGTTTTTTTGCTTTATTTTGCCCAACACACAGGTACGCGGCTACATCGAAAAAAAGGTTCTACAAAACTAGTTATGTAAGTTGACGTTTTGTTGTCGGGAAACTATCTTTAGTTACATTTAATCAAATAATTTAGTAATGAACCAAAACTAGTTTTGTTACTGGTAAGTTTTAGTTCGTAAAACACTCTGTTTAGGTTATAGGTCGTCAAATTTTGTGTTATTGTTAAAAAAAAACCGTGTACAGATTTGCAAATTGAAGATAGTAGTAGTCAAAAGAAGTTGATCACTAGCCGATTACGCAATTCACAGCTTTTACACAAATTGTCAAGAGTATGTCAATTGAAAGGTGCTAAAGCAAAGATGCTTAAGTGATTATCTACTTTTGATATTAATTGTACTATATTACCGCGCAAACTAATGTTTATTTTAATTACCAGCGTTCATGAGATTTCGGCTGATACCAAGCATATAAAGATACAGTTTAGTTGATGCTGCATATGGTTCATTTATCAGATAATATGGACCGCGACTTAAAGGCGCAGACAACAATCTAATATGACTTAGCTGTGCCTTTACAGTTTTGTAGCATGTCCGCTCCCTTACGTGCTGAAAACTATAAATCTCAATATTTGAGCTCACTGAAAAATGCTGAAACACTAACTTCGGGTTGGACGCTGATTTATTGTCACAGTATTGGTAATATTTTTGACGTTTTTATTGAACGATTGATGTATTGGCAATGTTAGTTAAAACGGAACATTTTTGTCATATTGTCATGATTGTATAAATTACATATGTATTTTTTATATATATCGTTCATTCGATACTGATAATAAAAATACATGTTTATGTTTATATAGCTACCATGGAACCCTCGGGGGCTTATCTGTGGATGCTGGTCGCTAAAGGTGCGTACAGACTGGTGAAACGTAACATTAATGCCCGGTTTCAATAAACAAAAACGAATCGTTTTGCTTACCAATGGTAGGTTTTTTTATTTCCAAACTGCGCATATAGATAATTTCTTAAGCTAATTTTACCTGTGATAGCTACTTCCATATGGGAGGGTCTGCTATGCAAAGTTTTGAGGTCTTTGCTTCATTATTAGTAAAGATATAAGAGTCTTAATTTTAATAAATCTTAACCGATACCGGTCCGTAAATTATTGAAACCGGGCCTAAATGTATCAGTCTACCTTTCATTACATGTTCGGTGCAAGCGTGGACGCATAGCGCGCTCTTACTGCGCGTTCACTACGCACCTCCACGCTGCTGCCCCGCGCACACTGCGTGACCATTTGTATTCGGTCGAAAAACCGACAAATCATGGGTCGCTCCGTGCGCGACTTGTATTGCTTTTAGCGTGCGCGTGAAATGCACATTTCACGCACACAAGACTGACAAGTTGTCCAAACTATGAGAATTTTTTGCAAAGTATGTTACCTCTCAGGTTCGAACCTCGGTCGAAAGCGGTCGCCTACAAGTGGTCGCTCGGTCCCTAGACGGTGCACCCCGGGGAGCACAACATTTTATTTTTTCTTTTTTTTTTGTCCTACGCATTAACGCGTATCGCCCTGAGTGCCGTGTAGTGAGTGTCAAGTGCAAAGCATTAGCTTGGCGAGCATCGAGGCGATTTGGTGAGATCTTTCCTTATAAATCCTCCACAAGATAAAGCTTAGGTTGCATCGCAGCTGAGACTATGGCATATAAGCACCATTATGGTATCGGCCACAAGTACCTACGAAGGCGCTCTGCCCTGAACGCCGAATAACGGCCTGTCGCCGGGTAGCTGCCGGTGTATCGCAGTATTTACAGTGGCTGATATCGTAAGTGTAGGGTAGGCTGGTATAAGAGTCCGCAGACGATAAGAGTACGCAGTGAAGATAGCAGTCAACCGTGTTGCTTTTTGTAGCTATCTTCAATGGTGTTTTGACCGGTGCACTGTGCAAGACCTTTCGTCAAAATTATTTTGAATACAGTGTAAAAACGGAGGAGGTACGTAAGTTTGATTGATTTTTTTAATTTTGTTACTATTTTTTGTCACTTTCAATCTATTATCACACTGTTTTTAACAGTAGTTTAGCAAAATGAACTATTGTTCATGATAGGTTATAAACTCATCCTGCAGTATCGAGAGATGTGTTTCGTTCCGTGATCATAGATGGCATTGGAATTAGTTTTTGTAAGATTGGTATAAGATGTTTAAGAGTTCGCAGATATATGGTGTATAAAAGTATGCGCGTACTCTTATACAACCTTTTTTTAATTTTGAACTAATTCATTGTCTTGTAAATATCCAGAATGTCCCGAAGACCGCGAACTACTAAACGAAGCTGATGTTCTTTAACCGTATTAGATGACGCAAGAAAGCGAGTTCAAAATGGTGAGAGTGTGAGATCTGTGGCCCGGTCGCTTGAGATGAATGAAGCTACGCTTAGAAAACGTTTAAAGAGATCAGAACTCGCTACCAGCTTAGGGAGGTATGACACAACATTTTCTTAAGAAATGGAGCAGGAATTATGTAATTACGTAAAAAAATTTACGGCATGTATTACGGATTAACAAAACAAAATATGGAAATGCCCAGGATGTGAAAAAATATATAAAGAACGTATTAGGGAGGATTGGATCGAATGTTCTAAGTGCTTAAGCTGGTGGCACGAAAAATGCACCTGATATATAAATATTGTTTCTTTTGTTTGCGACTTATGCATTGATTAGCTGTTGAGCACTCTTATCGAACTCGGTGCGTATTCTTGTCCAACCACATGTTTAAGAGTACGCAAATATCATTTCTGTTTGTTTAATTAATAAATTAATGAAATGTTTGATTTATTTTTTTATTGATTACGGTTTATGTTCCTAATTACATCCTACTTGAAATAAAGCAAATTATGATTAATAATATTCTTTAGTTATTTTTTGACATCAGCTCAAAGCTTAAGTGCGTACTCCTATACCAACCTACCCTATCAGCGGGTTACCTTTAGGTCTTGCAGGGGTCTTGGTGTTGATCTCCAAGAAGTTGACCGCTTATGCTGGCGCTCAGACCGTCAGCTTCCCGACGTTAAGGAACTAATTGCTTGGCCTTTAATATACGGGAAACTGATTCGCTCAGTCTACCTGTACCCCGTACAATGTGATGTAGAATATATCTATAAGATTTAATCAGCAGAAGGATGGACGGTTACAGCTTTCCTAACATGTTTTGTTTGTATGTACTATTAGTAATAGAAACGTCCGGCGTCCGTCTGTCATGGACGTTTTTCTCGACATCGCATAACAAAAGATCTACGACGGGATCGATATAGAAGCCAAAGTGTTCGGCCTTGAGACTGTCACCCTCGGGTTTGGCCGTCGGAAGCAGTGGACGTAAAGACAACACAGTGTCTGTGTAAAATTTGTTGGAGATTTGATAAGTGTCAGCTTTGCCGTTAAAGTGTTATCCCGAGAACGTCATAAAATGCATATACCCACGTAAAACCACGACTTCATATTATGATTTTTAAATTGATGCGTTGGTTGACTCTAGCATAGCTATTAAAATCAGAGCATATTCTGCTCAAGTAACTAAAATAGACGCTTCGGTGAGGAAAACATTTGATTTATAAAACTACGACAAAAACTGACACCAATCCAACCATAACTTTAAGTAGCTATTTTCTACACAAACGATCTCTGGCGGATCGCTTAGCCTCTCCCATCTGGTGTCCATCTAGTTGTTAACTAATAATTTAACTTTCTGTAACACAAAAAAGCCTACGAACATCATAAAAAAAAAAAAAAAAAAAACAACCGGACAAGTGCGAGTTGAACTCGCATGGAGAGGGATCCGCACAAGCTTGACATTGCGGTTGAAATACGTGTTCTCCCATTGACTCCAACTGGGTTTGTATGCGCATTGTTGACAGATTTACCATGTTATTTGAAGATCACATTTTCTTATCTGTCCCCGATAAGTAACCCCCATATTCCAAATTAATTTATTTGCGATACACGTCAGTGTTGGGGTCACAGAAACTCATACGTGTACAAGGTTTTAGCTCGATCGGTCCATTGGATTCTTAGCAAATCGGCTGTGAAGGACGGACAGACGCACGGGTGATCCTATAAGGGTTCTTTTTTTCCTTTTGAGGTACGGAGCCCTAAAACACCACTCAAACAAAAGAATAATTATTACTTAACAATCGCGGCGGGAAACGCCAAGAACACGTGCAATATGCGACTGACGCCAAACAAAAACTCTCAAGAAAGTCGTAAACATTCCAAGTAGTTGAAACAAAAAAAAGGTCAATGGGGCTGCTTTAGTATCGGTGCGATTCTTAAAATGTATCGTTCCAATATGTATAATATTGAAGTTACTCTATAATATAACACATACCTACTTGCGTAACCATAGCATGTTAGATCCACTAAAGAGGTTCAATAGCTCATTTTATTTCAGTTTAGCCTATAAGCTCTTTCCTACAGGCAAGTACAAACACCTAGCTTGATGACTACCACCGGAATGCAAGATGGAGCATCTGAAGATACTGCCGAGCTGATTGCCATACAAATGTAGAATATGCAGACAGCTCAACATACCGTAATTAGTATAAACTGCCCCGACGGCACTAGCCGGTATTTTGAGCCGAAGCGCAAAGTCTAACGCACGTACTCACAGCTCCAAAACATACCAATAAGAATCACAAACGTGGAATTTAGCAAGAAAACGAATAATTAAAAAAAAAAAAATATATACCTGCAAGAAAAGGCAATGACAAAGGCTCTTAGACGAAGATTGTAACATCGCGGACTCACGGTTCTTACCAGAATAACCACCCTCTAGTGACCCAACAAGTGTTAAAAACAAACATACTTTGAAAGGTATACATATATACCCAATAAAACCTTCATGTTCGCGTCAAGGCATTTATAGAACTATCCGAAAACATCAAAAATGGCAAAAAAAATATCTTGGCGATTTCAATGCTCAGGACAAACAATACGAGAGAGAGACCCACGCTACAACACTGAAATATGGTATATGTACACTATTACGCAACACAAATCCTGACAACGTTAAATAGACGGAACAAGATACGGCCCTCGAATGCACAAGCTTCAAGAAGTTCTGGCAAACCGGAAACAAAATCATCCCAACTGGATCATATAGGTGTTGGCAATTTTCACTAACCCATTCCATAATCATTTAGAATATCTAATACCTAATTACGTAAATTTACTGATCGTAAATAAGAATGGTAGAAAATCAACCTCATTAAACTCAATCAAGAAACAAGAATCCAATAAGACAGTAGAAGAATCCAAGAAGAAAATTCATAATAATTCACTATAATATCGCAAAACCGGTACACTACCCTGTACAAATGCAAAGAAATCCGGGCAACGTCACGTAGAAGAAGCAAGTAACGGCACCCGAACGCAAAGCTTCAAGAAGTTCTGGCAAACCGGAAAAAATCAAAGAAACAAGAATCCAATAAGCAAAAGCAAAGCGAAAATGCATGTGTTACTTAAATAATTTATATATTCACTAAATATACTCGCTTTCAATGCATGAAACTCATGGGAAATGTGATGGTATCCGGAAACGGGTACTAAATCTGTTAGTTAGCTCACCGATGGGACCCACAAGAATAAGCCAGCATGTCCAAAAACACCAAACGCTCTTTCAACTGAATGGCATCAATCAGGAACCAGGAAAATCAGCAGCATTTCACTTGTTAGAATAATGGATGAAAATCGAAGATATCTTATCTCCAATATACGCTCTAGCTTCTGACATGGAAGAAGCATCTCGACGGTGGACATCTCAGTACTTAAAGATACAATACACTATAAGGACAAACAGTTCCATGCAAACATAAAACATGGACCCGGAAAAAAAAAAAGCATGGACCCGCGGGAAAAAGGAAACTGAGCTCCTTCGCCATGCCTCACTACTTATGTACGAAGTGTAAAATACACTGGACGAAGAAATACCTAACCCGGACTGGGCGGAGCTTGCGTTATGGAAACCAGATTACTGGTATATTACATATACTACTGTTCTGTTTGTAGATAGATACTAAATATATATAATTATACCCAGACTCAGGACATACAAACACTTTCATGAACACACACAAATGCATGTCAACCATGCATGGCAACCGAACCCACGACCTGCGGCTTGATAGGTGGAATCAATCAACCACGCGTTTGTCAAGAGAGACGACTTGCATTCAATCCACGACGAAAGAATCTAACGGCCTTTATAGGAATTTACTAGTAATACAACATTTATGGACGACGACGTCATCACAGTATCAACTAAACACAAAACTAGGCTATATATAAAAATAAATCATATGCATGATGAAAACAATGGGGCTGAACATTAATTAAACCAGGACAAAATGCTCACCTGCGACCAGATTAACAACATGGAAATTCATACACCCAGCTTGATAGAAAGCGATAGGAAATCAAAAATACTCCTACTTTCGGAAACACAAAACGGTATGTTATTCTGGATGTTTCTCATCCCATTATCCCATACTTAAGTGCCCAAGCACATGTCTGAACGACTATAGTCCCATTGGTTACGGCCCTTCAGCACACCAAAAACTAAACCCAGAAAATAGATATTTACGAGAGAGACCAATCGGCGCCTGATATGGATTATTTTGATTACTATACTAATAACCTCGCTGAATGTTGTGCCTGAGGAAACCAAATTGAATCGAGAATAATAACGAAGAACAAGAAACACACAAGCACATACCGAAGCTACACGGAAGCGACACGGAGCCCCTCAACCACAGAAGCTATACTCACTGAGATCGAGGTCATGAATGGAGGAAGTTAATCAAACGAACAACAAAGAAATAACGAAAATCAACCCAGGAACACAAAACCAAAATACGAAAGAAGAAAATAATAGCCCAGCGCTCAACATACACCAACGCTCATCCCTCACTATGATACCCGTCTTCCCACTCTCCAATATTGGCTATAGGCTGAACAGTCGGTCGATTGTGGTCAGCTGGCTGCGGTTGGCTGGCCGTCCTCTCCCATCCCAGAGCGTGTCACTCCTATATACCACGCACCCCTTGGTTTATCCATGGTTACTCCGATACAACTATTCAGGTACCAGTCATTATAAACTAAGCTAGTTACATGGTGGCTGATGCTTGAATGGTTGTATAGGACATGGGTCGGTCGTTGTACTGGCTGAGGGTAGTGCTAATCATCATCATCATCAAGTATGTTACCTCTCATGATACATTGCAGCAATGTGTACGGCCAATTCTTTCATTGCAAGATACATTTCATGTTACGTTACACCAGTCTGTACGGACCTTAACACAACGCAAGCGACACATTTTTAGCTAGAATTGTTCGATCGCTTATTTTCAAGCGGTAACACATAAGCCCTAATTATTGAGTTGCTTAGTTACACAGAGTAGCTTACTACAGATATTTAACCACAGGTAAGCAACTAACTGAGTTATTAAGATAAGTCAGGTTGAAGCAAGTGGGCCTCAATCAAATATTTACTTTGTTGTAAGTATAGCAGTTTATAACGAACCTAACCTAATAATGGAGATTCAGGTCAATCACAAATAGTAGAGACAGGTCTTTTTTTAATGTTTCTTGTTGAAGTATTCGATGAATGAAAGGATTCCTGAGAAATTCCCAGGATACTCAACAGTCTATTTTAAGTGGGTATTCAAAAATAAACCATCTTGACAAGGGTAACAATTTTTTTTTTATACCACTAAGGTGGCAAACAAGCATACGGCCCGCCTGATGGTAAGCAGTAACCGTAGCCTATAGACGCTTGCAACACCAGGGGTATCACTCGCGCGTTGCCGACTCTTTAGAAATCTCTTCACGCCCTTTTTGAAGAACCCCATGCTGTACTCCATTGGGGAAATCACGGCGGGGAGCTCATTCCACAATCTGAGCGTCCGCGGAAGAAAGCTCCTTTGAGCCCGCACAGTTCGTTTTATTTGCGTTTTGCTCGGATATCATCAGAATAAAACATCAAGCACAAAGAACCATAAATTCAACAATAATTTATGCACATTAAAACAGATAGCAATTTACGATTCAGATTATCATTTCATGAAATATACAAAAAAAATTTGTGCGAGCAGGGAAATGTAAATCTGGGAACAAGCTTACGCGACCTTTTATCTACGTTATACTGGTAACTGACATAACTGTTGAAGCGTATGAATTAAATATAATAAATTATGTAGCATGGATTTTAAAAATGATTAATACTAAAGGAGTAGTATTAATAATTATTAATAATAGTATACTGGAGTACAGCATGGGGTTCTTCAAAAAGGGTGTGAAGATTTCTTCAGGGTCGGTAACGCCTGGTGTTGCAAGCGTCCATAGACTACGGTAAATGCTTACCATCAGGCGGGCCGTTTGCTAGTTTTCCAGCTTAGTGGTATAAAAAAAAGTTAGATCAGTACTTATTCGGTTTTTTATTTTGGAAAACGGAAACGGAAACGGAAAAGATTAGCAATGATCACAAGTCATTCATTAATCTCATCTCACTTATTGTGAAAGCTTAGTTGTGACTCAATCACGCATAAACGGTCGAACAGTTTTGGGTTCAATTTGGACCATCGATAACATACGTTCGAAATTATAACATGTATCCTGTCATACATCCCAAAAAACGGAAACTATAATGTAATGAACGTAAAATATGGAATATTTACACTTAGCATTTTACCTTAGAATAATTTTATCGTACAACTGAGAACAAAACACCGAAATATCCAGCCCACCTGAGGCAAATCCGCGAGTAGTCACCCTCCTCCGAACAAAGTATGAGCGAGGGAGCCGGGGAGCTATGCTGACTGCAAATTAGTGCGCCGACATCCCTTCAGAGGGGACGGCTATCTGTGAAATATTACCGCTTATATCCATATCCTGAACTTAATCTTATCGTTAGTTGAGTCAAACGTTAGAATCTTAGTTTGAGAATAGTATAGAATACATTATGGTTCCTTTTAGGCTTGACTTAGTATCTTCGGCCACCTCATCATTGACTATGGTGGTCAAACGCGAAATTCTATTCACCGGCTGCGGTATTGTAAGGCATGATATTTCGATCCATATATTCATAGTAATACGATGAAAATTCGCATGTGGAATATGTGTTTGCGTCCGAGACACCGCGCGCCGTAGGTAGGAACTTTGAATGATAGATAAAATTGTATAAAAAAATATATTTTCAGAAAACGTGATAGGAAATGATTACAGAAATGTTGAAGCAAGAATAAAGAAAGGGGCATAAAAATAAGATAAGGATGTAAGATGTTTTTATAAAGCGGTTTTTGTTACCTTTTTTATGGGCTCGTAAAATGTGAGCTTCCATTTTTTCCCTTCGATTATGTATTATGATTACGTAACGTTTGTTGAATGATTGACCAGCAATGCGATGTGATGCCCCCGGGAATAAAAGTTTAAAATGATTGATAATACACTGACATGACTGCTATCTCACTTTGTGCGCGTATGTGGAAAAGAGATAATATTCACCCAACCATAAATCTATTAGGGAATGTCGAAGCCCACATCGATTCAGAAAACATTATGCAATCCTGCTGGCATCTGAGAACCTTCTGCTGAAGTCATTTGAAGCTTCTATACGTATCTTTTCGATTCTAAACTTCTACTCCATTTTTATTATGGGCACTTTGTAGTACCCTGCTTCAAGTGGAAAATCTATCTCCAAGCACCTGGACAACTTGCTAGGGTTAGCGTGCGTACCGTCTTCGGCCACATTACTTTTTTTTTTTTTATTTACTGTTTATAGGCCTGTGTTTGACCGCAATCTAACCATGGTAAGTGATGATGCGGCCGAAGGTGGTAAGCACACAAAGCCTAGAAGGAGCTGGCTCTCAAGTGCAGCTGTCGAAACACACCGAAAGGTGCTTTGCGACAGACTTTCAACTTGAGGGTGGTAGCCAGCCAGACGGGTACTACAAAGTACCCTACCACCGTGCTATGGTTTCCTCACGATGTTTTCCTTCACCGAAAGCTCAAGCTCATTGTAGGATTCGAACCCGGGACCTTCATCTCGGTATCCGACGTCACTACTACTGAGCTATCATCGCCTTAAATTACTTATCATAGTGACTTACACAATCCTATCCAACAGCAAGTCAACTCCTCCTTGTCTGTTAGTTAGCACGTTTATATCACACTGCAATGATTTGATGTTTGAATTACACCATGGTTTAATGTCTAGTATCTTAAGGTGCTGAACGATTACAAGTTTCAATTAAACAGATACTTGGGCAAAGCGCCTGGTACCGGCATTATTCGTAGTTGTGTCATTGTGACGTCAATTATCTCCAGAAGGTTGTTTTTATTTCCCTATTCGCTGACTCGGCTCAGTAATGTCCCTCTGAGGCTTCAGTATCATAGACGAATGTCGTGTAAACAAGACATGTTTTCGACATTATTTATATTAAGGAAAGCATAGACGAGGGTAGAATAGGGGAAGCAACCCTAAGAGATAGAATTAGTCATGAATGTTTCGGCGAAAACTATGTCGGCTCTTTTCACATTTATATGATAGCGAATAGGTATACGCTTTTACCATCGCTTTGTGTTAGTAACTTTACCTGGTTATAACCCTTTTATAACTTTACCTAGTTTTAAAATATTACTTTGACGCCACTAAAATCCCAGTAGACAAATCAACTTTTCATATTTTTTGTGGTATGTCACTGTTCCAATATTTCCCCAGTGGCCTCAAATTCCTTCGACCCAAATTAGTTAAGAAAAACTTTTTGGCATAAACCGAAGTATTTTTAATATTACCTTTTCCCCTAAAATTTACGGCTTTAATAAAAAAGGTGACCATGAAGAAATGGGATCAAAACGTCTCACAAGAAATTAAATTCCCCGAAGGAAAATCGAGTTTATGAGATTACGTCCTCATTGATGTGTGAAAGATGTCCTAAACGGTTTTACGCTTTTATTGTTCCGGTAAATTGTCCTATCGGACTTGAAGAAATTGTTTTTTTTTTTTGTAACAAGCACGACATTTTTGTACCTTTCAAAATCATTTTTTTTACAGCGGAAAGTATATTTTGCTTTTATATTGTCTCAATCAATCCGCCTTATCATTTTTAAAAACTAAAATATGTTTTACAGGATATTGATTCCTAGTTACATTTAGTTTTATATTAATGGTTTTTGTGCTGTATAAATTTCAACAACGTCACATCGACTTATTGATTCCAATAATCCTCAGACAACATCTTTAGTACCTCGTTTTCCACAACTCTCAAGTCTCGATCTATGGACCCTTGGGGATAGATGAAGCATCACTGCGAGGGAAGCGGTTGTCGAAATAATTACACATGTATGCTTGAGCACATCGAGCGTGGTTAACGAGAGCAATCGGCACCCCTGGCTCTCGGATCACCTGCAGGCATGTGGTGGTGTGGCTGTTCATTGTTGGGTACGAAACGATTTTAATTGAGATTAAATTTCGTCATTTAAGCAACGAAGCGACGATAAATTGTTGAATGTTTAGTTTCATCAACGATGAGGTTGAAATTGTGGTGAAACGTAAAAATCGGATGTATAGAATTTAGCACAAGATTATAGTTAATATCCATAGGCGATAGTGGCCAATTACCACCAGTACCCCTGGACAAAGTACATTTCGTTGTAATTGCGCGAATTGTACATTGAGATTGGCATTTGGTTACGCTAGGATCTAGCGTATCCTTATGTCAATCTAGGGTACTGGTGCGTACACTTCGCTTGCTTTCCGATGAATAAAGCTTTTTTTTATATATTAAATGGGCCTGCGCTTGATCGCAATCTCGCCTGCTGGTAATCGAAGATGTAGTCTAGGGTGGATCGCGACCTATAAGATGCCTGTTCACTCTGGCCTTGAATAAACCCATATTGTATGTGTCTGGAAACACGTTGTCCGGTAGAGAATTCCACAGCTTGATCGTGCGTATAAGGTAAGACGAAGCAAAACGCTTGGTAGGGTAAAGAATTAAACTTTCTTTCACTAAATTAGATGACGTTTATTCGTTTCAAGTAAGGTAGATACGTATATGTTACGAAGTGCACGTCAGATTGTTAGCAGTTTAGCTAAATCGTGTGACGCACGACAATGGGCAAAGTGTCGGTGACACGGCAGTTCACTCCCGTCGAGCCCCCATCGGCTTTGGCAATCGACGCGTCGTGTAATTCCGTAATCGATACATACTGCGGTTTCATATACAATCGTTTTGATTGAGAATGATTGTGTAGTAATGCTTTTACTTACGAGTAAAACATAATATAGGTACGCATACGCTACTAAGGAAAAATGTACAAACCAAATTGGAAACTATCTGCTGCGAAGGATCTAATGCTCTCCCAATAAAAAAAAAACACATTATTGTTATTTGATTCGCTCTATTCGGTGATACGAGTCCAATAATTTTTGATGTATCTAAGGTAGATTGACGGGCCAGTTGGCGCAGTTGGTTAAGATTCACCTTACGCGCCGCAGGTCGTGGGTTCGATTCCCACACAGGACATACATTTGTGTGCATGAACATGTCTGTATGTCCTGAGTCTGGGTGTAATTATGTATATTAATTATATATTTACAAACAAAAAAGTAGTATGTGTATTATATCAGTTATCTGGTGTCCATAGTACAAGCTCTGCTTAGTTTGGGATCAGATGACCGTGTGTGAGGAATGTCCCAGGATATTTATTTATGTTTCAAAACTGTTTTGATGCTGCTTGAACATCAAAATCTATAACAAATTAATAAACTATGTTTTATTCTCTATCTATTTAATTAATGTCAATTGTGGGCACTCAAACGTTACAAGGAATAAAATATTCATGAACATTTACTGGTGACACATTTCCAATAATCAAATAGGTGCCGCCCACGGATCTGTCCATAGAGTCCGTCATTTTGTTTCAAATTATAACTGAATACCGTTTTCTAAGACAACAGATAAAAAATCTTTGAAAGGGCAAAAACAAGCATCATCATTCATCCGGTCGCTGTCACCGAAACCCTTTAGGGAGAACCTTTGTCATACTCTGGTCACTAAAATTGACACTGAAGAAACCGGCCGCATAAAGATTAGGATATTGGACTTTTTCATATATAATATGCCATATTATATGTTACCCTGGTTTAGTTTATGGTCGATACGACTGATTTACCCAGTTTTACCCGCTCATAATACTGGTGCATGTTTTTAAAGTTACATTAAAAGTAGACGTTTGATAAACAGTCGACGAGTTGGCCGCAGGCTCCCCAGCTCCCGTGCAATATAACAAACCACGAACTCGCACACTGCGGTTAGGGTTGGAATAAAAAATGCTCGACCGACTGGCTTCATTTTTAATTTAAATGAGCACAAAATTATGACACAAGTTTCTGTTTTGATTTTTCATTCTCAAGGTATCTCATGTTTACCCAGGATCAAACCTATCCAAGTTTTATGCTTTGATATAATCTATGTGCTAAATTATAGGAATTAATTTGGTACATAGAGTCACTCTGAACCAAACGCAATTTTGGGAACTGGACTATTTTGTCCCGGAAACGCAGGTAAATATTGGTTGGATTTTCATATTCTTAAGCTATTTGAATATATTGGTTGGAACACAAAATATAAATAGGTGGATAGGGTAACATTCTTACACATCTGTTATTTCATGTCCAAGCAATTGTCTGCCAAATGTAAATGAGAATATTGTATGAATTACATACAACATCGTTACCATAACTCTTATTAATGGCCGAGGCAACTGGCAAAAACGTAAATAATAAATATAAGTGGGCAACACACCACACCAGTAGCACACCAGAATGAAATAGGTCCGTATGTCACACCACACGTCCCCTGTCAACTTGTTACGTAAGTACTAAGTACGTTATGAATTTATAAGTTGTCATACAAGTTGGGGGTCGTACGAAGTTCTTGATGCTCGGATCTAACCAAAAAGGCCTGAAACTGAAAAGGGTATCAACAGTTTTTGAAACTATATTTAGTAGTTTAGGCACAGAATAGGATAATAGTACTAGAAAGTAGAGTTTAGGTAGTATTACATAGTTTTCTTTTTAAAGTAAAAGCCCATAGTAAAGTTCCAAACAAAGCTAAAATTTATTTGTTTATTCAAATTAAAAAAAGTTGCCACTTTTTGTACCTTTTAAGAATTTTCGCATTTTTAATTTCACAGCAACATACATTATTTTAAAAAACATAGAGCATGTTTCCTTAAATTAAGAAAATGGTAACCTTGGCTTCTACTTTTCTTGTTTAAGGTGAATGCTCACGATTACAAAAAGCTATATTCCCGTTAGATGGTGTTAGTATCGCAAAGCTATGTTATTTCTTTTTATATGTAAAATTGAAGCATCCTTGGTGCGTAATTTTGTGATTGGCGAGCAATATGTATTTATGAAGTATTTATGAAGCATTAATTTTACTTCCACGGCAATTAGTTACAAAGAATTCCTCTAGAAAAATATCTGTCAAGTTATTCCTTGTATATACAGGGTGATTTTGAATTACTTAGCTATTTTAAAGGAGTCGACTCATTAATAAAAATAAAAAAATACATGTTTTATTATTAGATATAACTTTTATAGAAAAAACTAAAGTTATGACGATCCAAAGTTTTCTCAAAATTACGAAATCGTTGGTCGTACCGCGCGCCAATGCGCTACGTCACTTAGCTGTCAACAACCGAGAATGTTAGATACTGCCTATGTATGCGAAAACACGAACATCATCCAAATTAAATATCCTATACATAACTCTAGGTATTCTTACCCGTTTAAAATTTATAAAATGAAGCCACAAAAATACGGTAACTTAATTTTATTATGAACTCAATAACAAACATACTAATCGTATCACAATTCTAGCATATGCATCTTTGTAACACTTTAATTAAAACTTTAGGGCCAACTTAAGGCTAATTTAAAATCACATTGAACTGAATATTGCAGTTTATTGACCACTTATTATTTGGTTTTAAATAACAAACTTCCAGTGATCTGCAACCACAGAGCGCACAGTTGGGTGGGATGGCGGGCGCCGCGCGGCATCTTGTGTGAGGCAGAAGCCTTCCATTGATCAAACTGATAGTGTGCTCCAGAGAGTTCCATAATTATTCAATTAAATTAAAAATATTTTGTATCACCCAGAAACGACTGTTGATCTTCTAAAACGTTGCCCTAGCAACCAGTAACCAGAGAATACCTGCGTGCGCAACTCAAAATATTTTTTTCCATGATCAGAAATTATTTCAAATAGGTTGACATGAAGTATTTTTTTTTTTTTTTTTATTTCTTCGCAAACTGGCTTGTGCAGTGTGCAGTCACAGTGCAGTCATTATTACATGCAAGCTTAGAGAATTTAAATTCTCTAAGCATTTGATTCCGGTGCGATAGAAGTGCTGTCGTAAAAATGTCGAACGTCGTTAAGTGTAACGTGTGTAATATTATTATTGATGAGATGCTGTCCTATATACAGAATAAAATATCAGTAATCGATGAAAAAACGTTAGTGCAAATATGTTTAACGGCTTTTTCGAGTGAGGAGATACAAAATTCCAAATCGTTGTTGTTCGACTCCCTGCCTACAGATCAACGTAAAATTCCAAGAAAAAGGAAAGGGAAGGAGGTTAGAGATCTAGATGATATTATAAGTGTGTTTAAATCTGCCGATACTGAGGTCATACCAGTTTTCGTTGCGAGGCAACTGGAGAAATTACCTCCAATTACGTTTGACCACCTTGATTGCACGAAACTTCTCAGAGATTTAACAAGACTTCAATCTGAAATTGAAGATGTCAAAACTTCATATGTAACATTGAGCCAGTATGAAGAACTTAAAATGGAAATCTACAATATGAAGTATGCATCGATACCACGCACTCCTGTGTGTAATGTTAATACAAAGCGAGGTGCCTGGGGTAACTGTAGTGGCCCTATGGGCCTATCGCATATTCGTGACACCTCACTGGAAACAATGGAAACATCTACTCAATTATCACCAATATCAAAACAGAATAAACCATTGCAAGAACGATTGTCTGTAGAAAATAGTGATTCTAAATGTAAAAGGCGGTATATTAGTACAGATAATAAGGAACCGATGATAAACGATGAAGCGCCGTCGGTATTGCAGGTAGCGGTGACTCATAATAACGGTTCGCCGGTGCCTATACCTTGTCAACAGCTGAGCGACACAACGATGACTCACGCGCACATAGAATCTGTACCGGAGATATCTACACATAATTTGCAATCAAATAAAGAGAATGAAGATGGTTATAAAACTGTAACTTATGGTAAGAAAAGAAATAGCTATCGGTATTTGGGCAAGAAGGGAGTCGCATGTGATACAGTAGGGAAATTTAAAGCCGCCGATAGAAAAATCCCTATTTTCATTACAAATGTGCATAAAAATACAAATGAATGTGATATAATAAATTATGTACAGAACAGAACACAAGAAGTTGTGCAATTACAGAAAATTGGTATAAAACAGAAAGATTACGATGCATATAAATTTTTTGTGTCCGAGTCACGTTTGCCTTTGTATTTGGATGAAAAGCTATGGCCACAGGGTATTGTCTTTAGAAAATTTGTGCATTTCAAGTATGCAAATACGGCCAGACAACGTTCTGGAGACGGCTCAACTAAGAATGAATAATGAATAAGTACACTCATAAGTTAGCTAGTTATAATTGTAAGAATGTTAAAAGTTCGATTGATGATATAAGGCGGCTATGTGAAACATCCGATATTATTGGACTCCAGGAACACTGGCTGCTGCCAGAGGATCTGGCATACTTGAACAGCATTCATAGTGAGTTTACCTGTACGGGGACATCGGCGGTGGATACCACAGCTGGCATGTTGCGTGGCCGACCCTATGGTGGAGTTGCGCTCTTATGGAGGAGCAGTGTGATACGTCAAGTCGCAGTAATACCGTGCGACAACCCTAGAGTTTGTGCTATCAAAGCTGTAGTGAGTGAGCGGCCTGTATTGGTATTTAGTGTATATATGCCTACGGATACTGTAAACAATTTGCCGGAGTTCACGGACTGCCTCAGTACGGTAAGCGCTATAATAGACAGTTGTAATATACAGGCGGTTTATATTTTGGGTGATTTTAACGCACATCCCAATCAACCTTTTTATACGGAACTTATGGAGTTTTGTAGTGATAATGAGTGGACTTGTGTGGACATATATAAGCTGGGTATAACATCGGGCACCTTCACTTTCTTAAGTGAAGCACATGGTTCAACAAGTTGGTTGGACCATTGTCTAGTGACAGAAGCTGCACTCAGCACTGTTGTCAATGTATCTGTTGAATATAGCGTTTTAAATTCGGATCACTTTCCTTTGTTAGTAGAGTGTAATTTTGGAACAATTAGGCCATCAATAATAAATCAAAATTTTGAAAATGTGATCGATAATAGCAAAATATTGTGGGGAGTAAGGTGTCCTAGAGAAATTGATATTTATACTGAAGAATGCCATAAAAGATTACGTGTTATTGATTTTCCGGAACGGTTATCTAATTGTTGTGACAAAGTATGTAGTAATATTGATCATAGACATATTATTGATGAAATGTATCGTGATGTTGTGTCCGCTTTGAGGGAAGCAGCTGTGATTGGCCGGAGAGATAGGCGTAGTAGGCGGAAAGCGAAATACGTGGCGGGTTGGAACAGCCATGTCAGTGATGCTCACGGGGAGGCGAGGTTGAAGTTCAAAACCTGGCTATGGTGCGGTAAGCCTAAGTCCGGAATAGTTTATGAGGAAATGTGTAATAGTAGAAAACTTTTCAAATCCAAATTAAAATGGTGTCAAAACCATAAACACCAATTAGAAATGGATATCCTAGCAGCACATCATTCTAAAAACGATTTTCGTGCATTCTGGAAAAGTACCAACAAGCAAAATCATCGGCCTGGTCTCCCTGCGAGTGTTGACGGTGTTAGTGATAAGAAAGACATAGCAAATATTTTTAAAAGCCACTTTGCGGTTACTTCACGTGTTTCTGAGTGCCCGGTGGAGATGTTGAATGCTGAGCCGCACAATGAAGACCTTAGTATTAAATTTACCGCTAAAAATATTGCAACAGCCATTAAATCAATATCAAGAGGTAAGTCACCAGGTCATGATGGTCTCAGCATTGAACATCTGCATCATGCTGGTCCACACTTGCCACGAGTTTTAGCAATGCTGTTTACCCTCTGTGTAGGGCATTCGTATTTGCCGTCAGAGCTGATGAGAACGGTCGTTGTGCCTATTGTTAAAAATAAAACTGGTGACATAGCGGACAAAAATAACTACAGGCCCATCTCATTAGCAACTGTCATCGGAAAGGTGTTTGATGGCGTGCTTAACTCACACCTAAACAACTACATCGTCCTACACGATAATCAGTTTGGGTTCAGACCCAACCTGTCCACAGAAAGTGCGATTGTGTGTTTGAAGCATGCCGTCAAATACTATACCGACCGTAATACGCCTGTTTATGCCTGTTTCCTCGACCTGTCAAAGGCATTTGACCTGGTTTCTTATAACATCTTGTGGAAAAAGCTCAAAAACACAGGCCTCCCCTCGGAGCTTATCAATATCTTTAGATATTGGTATGGAAACCAGGTAAACAACGTGAGGTGGGCTGGTACACTGTCGGACCCATACAGGTTGGAGAGCGGGGTGAGGCAGGGTGGTTTGACCTCGCCGACGCTATTCAACCTGTATATAAACGAGCTAATCGCGACCCTCAGCGGACGCCATGTCGGATGTCACGTTGATGGAATCTGTTTCAACAATATAAGTTACGCGGACGACATGGTGCTTTTGAGTGCGTCAGTTGGGGGTATTAGGGAACTCACGGCCGTTTGTGAGGAATACGCGCGTGAACATGGCTTAAAATATAACGTGAGGAAAAGCGAGTTCATGGTTTTTAAATCCGGTAGCAAATGTCCAGCAGTTGTGCCTCCCATTAAGCTTGATAATGTACCCTTGAAACGGGTGCAACAATTCAAATATTTAGGACATATTGTAACCGATGACCTGAAGGACGATATGGATATTGAACGCGAGCGGAGGGCGTTGTCGGTAAGAGCGAACATGATAGCCCGCAGGTTTGCTCGTTGCTCAAATGAGGTAAAAATAACTCTTTTTCGAGCCTATTGTACATCTTTTTACACGAGCAGCCTGTGGGTTCGCTATACGCAAAAATCGTACAATGCCATTCGCGTTCAATATAATAATGCATTCAGGGCACTGTTTTGGCTGCCACGCTTCTGTAGCGCGTCGGAGATGTTCGTTGAGGCAAGGGTAGACTGTTTTTATGCAACGATGCGGAGGAGGGCAGCCTCGACCGCGTGCAGGGTGCGTGGCAGCCGGAACAGCCTCCTGGGTGTGATTGCGAATCGTGTCGACGGCCCGCTTCTGAGACACTGGATGTCGCTACATGCACCAGTGTCTCAGGAGCGAGTCCGGCTATTTTAATGTAATTTATTTTTTATTTTGTGGAATTATTATAAACATTATTACTAATATAGTATATTAAGTCAGATTGTTACTAACAAAATAATATGGATAATTAATTATTATGTCCGAAATAAATGAATTTATTATTTATTATTATTATTATATTAAGCTGAACGCACACCTAAACACGCCGTAACAGATGCACACGCTGCAATTTTTTTTTTGATTCTTTGTATGAAATTAAAAGAGAAGGGAAGAGAGGTTTCGTATAAGGACGCTTCCACACGTCAGACAATCGGTAGTCCAATTGTCATTCCGATTTGAGGCCTTTAGAGCGGCTTTGTAAGACGAGTGCTTTGTTAGTAAGGAATTCAAATGAGAAGAACATTTGAATCTCTCAAATCGAAAGAATTTATTCTCTTATAAAATTGGATCCACCGACTGACATCAGACCTTTTTAGCGAAATAGGCAATTTTAGAGTTTATTTCTAGGATAGGTTCGTTTAAGGGTTATTAACCAAGTCAAACGTTTTAAAAAGCTATGCTGTTTTCTGCTAACAAAGCTGACATTCAAGTTTTCTTTTCTTTCCGACATAAAGTCGGCCGGCGATTGTATGATGCGTGCGGGCTGCCTAATGTATTGTTAATAATTATTGAAAGATAAGTTTCCTCCTTAGTGAAAATGAAAAATAGAATTATGTAATAATGAAAAATATTTAGAAGATTTTAATGAATGACAGATTCGATTCAATGACAGTTTTTATTAATCAAAATACTCGAAATGTAAACAACATTATGAAGAGTTTATTACTGATATTACTTAATTTTGTGAATGGAAAATAGAAAAATAATATGGTGAAATTTTAGTAGGTATTAAACACAATTTTCACCTCGTGCGCGTTACGAAAGTATTCACGTATTTCCGCAGCATATTTCAATGTTCCGGTGACGTCTACCGGCTGAAGTTCAAGGTCATCTACTTGTTAACGTTATCCAGCAATGTGGAGTATTTAGGATATTCTTACTACAAAATCATGGAAAAAAAAGGTTCTTTTTTTTGCACGGATGTGTTCTATTAGTGATTCTGATCCGAGGGAAAAAAAATAGCCAAGTAATTCATAATCACCCGGTATACACGCACACATTGTAATTTTTTGTTTTGTTTCGACCGTTAGATGGCGTTAAAATAAGTATTGAGTTGTTTTATATGCCGTTAGGTGGCGTTTAAATAATTACGCGTGTGTGCTAAAATTGGTGAAGTATTTTTTCATGAATTATGCGTAAATTGTGTTTTATATATTCATTAGGTTTTGTATATTTTATATTATTTTTTCAATAAATATAAAACATGTTTACTATTAAAATTTTGTACATTGTACATGTACTTATTTGATTTCCTAATGATGTTTTTCCTTCACCATTATCCAAAGGTGAATTTGTACGTAAATTCAAATCTCACAAAGTACAGGCCGATGATATGTTTTCGTTCTTGATCGTAAGGAAACCAACACGAAAAAGTCAAATTGAAAAGCATTAGAAGTACACCAAACCACATTGTCCTGCTTGACGTTATGATAGACTATGGCCCCAATCCCCCTTGTTATTAGGGGAGGCTCTACACCGGTACGTTTATGAGATGTCAATATTGATTATTATGTAGTTATAATAAAAATAGATTCTCTGTATATTTCTTTATTAATGTATGACGTAAGTAAATGTGGTATGGTATATAAACACTCAAAAAATTCACATCTAAATTGTGATTTCGGTAGAATCTAAAAAGCATTTTGCTGATAAACTCCTCCGAGGCAGGTACGCATCTATTCTCCATCATGCGTCATGACTGTGACCGTTGTGCGTCCTTGGTCCTGAAATAGGTATATTTATAAATGTTATTTATATAGGTATATAAATTAGTTGCTGTTCGTAAGTCTCGACAAAACTCAAAAACAGCTTGACCGATTTGAATAATTCTTTTTGTGTTTTGTTCGCTGTGATACAGGAGTGGTTTAAAAAATGATAAAAATAAAAAAAAATGTGTTACGAAGTTCACCTAGTTCAAGAGGTTCTTCTAGTAAGAAGGGTGAACTAGTTGAAAATAAATACCTACTGTTACAAAAAAAAGCTATTGCATTTTGGTTATGCATAATTAATTGCCCCTGGACCTGAAATAAAATGCGTAATTGTTATGACAAAGAATATGTAATTTATAATATCAGAAAATGAGTATAGAAGTATTCTCGACTTATTAAAACCAAACAATATCCTTGTTCCTAAATAATTAGGAAACAATTTTTTTTCAAATTTCAAACCTCCACCTTACAAAATGAACTTTACTTTGGTGAAGGAAAACATCGTGAGGAAACCATAGCAGGTGGTAGGGTACTTTTTAGTACTCATCTGATTGGCTACCACCCTCAAGTTGAAAATCTGTCGCCAAGCGCCTATCGGTGTGTTCCGACGGATGTAATTTTTTTCATGTGGTGTAACAATAAAGTGTTATCTATCTATCTCTATACTATTAGCATCAATGCATATATCTATTACATACCTGTTTAAAGGTACACTCGGCTAAACATCAAGCTAATGTAATGTATCCAAATAAGAGAAAATAATTTGTAAAAAATATTAGCCGTAGGAAACACATGGGAAACACATAAACTTCGTTGCGTAGGAACCATGGTGTAGGAACGTGACACGTCTAAAAAGATGTGTCAACGTTAGGCAAATCACGGCAAACTAGGATTTACGATCTCGATTCGATTTAATCAAAAAAGAGGTTTTATAGGTCGATCTTCAATCTTTTGAATCGATGTTTTACAGTTTATAAGATGAATACTTGGTTTATATTGAAGATTTTTCGAAAATACATAAAGACATACGAAAGCATTTTTGCCCAAGCTGAAACAGAAACGATTCGATCGCGGAGCTCGTTCGGTAAAAAAAAATCCTACTTACCGACTTACATGTATTTTCCATCATTGTTGATAACCGATTATCACTTTTTTTTTCACTAGCTGTCCCCCGCGGTTTCTCCCGCATTCCTGGGATAAATCAAAATAAACTCAAAAAGTTATTTACTTATCCAGTTTAGGCCCAGGTAAGGGACTTATGCACGTCAAGTATAAGTACATACAATTAAATCTACCACCACCGGTTCAGAATACACTTAATAAAAAGTAGCCTGTAAAACTCGGGGATAATGTAGCTTCCTATTAGTGTAAGATTTTTCCAATCAGATGGATAGTGATTACCTAGCGATTCAGAGATTAGCCCGTTTAAATAAACAAAAAAAAACATCCGCTTTATTATATTAGTATCGAAGTATAGATTCGATCTACTTGTATATACCAATAAAAAAATCGTACGGTCGATTTTAACATCGTCAGCTGTCTTTATTCGAGGAATTTTGTATTTTGATAGTCTTTCTCTACAGAATCTGCAAACGTGAATTTAATTCCTCAAGTAAAATTCTTATATCGGACGATGGAAAAATCGGCCCTAAAGTCGATTGATACCACCTAATATTTTAATCGATTCAAAACATCGTTTATTTTTTGTACAGTAGGTACCTACCTACTAGGTATTTGCAAAAACATCATGTTCGGAATCTTACTAATTACATTATTACTTATTAGCTCGACTAGATAAATATTGAAATATATCAGTAGGTACCTAACTTTACTATTTACCATGATAGAATAAAATAAGTAGGTATGTATAATACATAGTATATTACATATTGACTTTTTACGTATTATTATTTATGAATAATCTAAGCAATCAATCTTTTTCAATAGTATTGGTTTTTGAACGCATCCCTTGAACCGTCCTCGAACGAACACGGTGAAGTTTCGTACCTATATTATAATATGTATAGGTATTATGTATAGGTTTTATAACTATATCATACAAATTAAAACATGTTTGTTTGTAAAAAAAAAACGTAAATTGTTTAAATTGTTTTTTTTCGGATAGCATTATTAATTACTTTAAAAGTAAATATTAGGTCGGTCATAGTTAAACGTTGGAATGTTTTTGGTATTCGTATATTGACATATTTTAACTTTCTCTTTGATATAATTTATGCAGCATAAACTAACGTAGGTAGATACATTCGATATATACCTATATTCAATAAACATAAAACCTATACGTGATAAAACTTATTGGTATTCATAAAATTCATGCAGGCAAAGCTGGGCGCAAAAGCTAATTTCAAATTCAACTTCAAAATTATTGAAATCATCTCTACGAAAGAAGCGCGCAACGATGATTGGCAACATCGCGTTTCCTTTACAACAAACTACCCTAGTCGGAACGGCAACGCCCCGTTTCGGCTATGCTAAGATTTGACCAATATTATTCAAAGCATAGATTTTTATAGAGTCAAATTACTGAAAGCGCCATCTATTTCACGACTTGTAGTTTTTAATTCGAACCCCGGCTCCTTTTTGACATCTTAGTTCTTAGTTACCTTGCTAATAACCATATTGCCTGCCTAGATTGCGCTACAAAATTTACTCACACGTATACAAAATTTGCAATTTTTTAAACCAGTTTTATTGTAATACCGTTGGATATATTTGTTTGAAATTAAAATTAGCCACACCGGTAACTAGTATGAAGTCGAAAGAATAGCTCAAATAAAAACAATAATAATAATAATAATAATAATAATAAGTATTTATTGCCAGCAAGATTATTGTAACATGTATATAAAATTAAGACAGAAAATATGATATTCTTACAACTAAAGTAGCTTAACATCGAGTCCTAAGCTAAGCAGAGCTTGTATTTTAGGACCCAGAGAATGCGATACATTATATTTTTAACAGGTAAGACAAGATGTGAACACGAAAACGAGAGGCAAATACAAATTAGGTTAATTATGTGGAGTAAACAATCAAGAAGAACATTAAACTAAATAAAAAGGTAATAGTTTTAGGTATTAAAAATATTGGCATGTTTTTTTTTTTGTGTATGGTGTTTGTGTGTATTGTGTGGAGTGTTTTTGTGTGTGTATGTATTTGTGTGTCTGTCAAGTGTGTGTGTGTTGTTTTTTATTTTATTTTGTGCATGGGAGATGATTTTTGTTCAAAACAGGTTTTCTGTATCATTGTACGAAAGTGTTAGAAGCCATTTTTTTATAGTGCTTATACAGGCGGATACTGGGAGCTTTTTTATGTCACATATACTTGCGACTTTGTTATACGTACGAGGAAGGGAGTAAGCTGGGCATCTTCTAGCCAGTTGCGAATTAGCTGTAGGAAGCGGAAGTCTGAAAACACGCTTACTAAGAAGTTCGTCATAGTCTGGTCTGTTTCTGAGACTCTTGTGGGATTTTTTGGTTGCACTTAGTACAAACAGTTGCCTTACACGAAGAACTCCAAAATCAGCGTAAAGACAGTCGGTGGAGTACCGGAAGGGCTTTCTTAGGGCGACCTTTATCAGCGCCCGCTGGGCTCTTTCCAGGTTGATAAAGGTACTCTTTCCAGCGCAACCCCACACCGAGACACAGTACTGCAGAAGAGACTGGCATAAGGTCATGTACACTTGGCGTAAAATATTCATAGGAGTACAGTCCCTGAGCTTTTTCATGACGTAGATGAGTTTTCTTACTCGTCCGCACAGGGAGGCTATGTGTAAATTATAAGATAGGTTTTCGTCGATTATGATGCCTAGGTATTTCAACGAGTCAGTGCGTTCGATATTGAGACAGGAACACGAGTGAGACCGAATACCAGCCGAGCAACTATGAGCTCTAAGTTGCAGCGCAGAGGGAGGACTGGAAGTGACTGTTTTGGAAAATGCTATATATTTTGTCTTGCTGACATTTAGAGTAAGTAAGTTCCTGTCCAGCAAGTGGGCTACATCTGACAGACCATCTTCAGCAAGGCAGTAGACCTGATCCCAAGAAGCACCGTGAAATAGTATCACGGTATCGTCTGCATACGTGATCATCTCAGCGTTTTTTAACGAGACGTTAAGGATATCGTTAAAATAAATAATAAATAAAGTGGGGCCAAGGATACTACCCTGCGGTACACCGAAGTTGATATTGAGTGGGTCACTGGAGTGAATACCTATCTTAGTGTATTGTTTTCGATTGGATAGGTAGCTTTTAAACCAGTCAAGAGTAACTCCACGTATACCAGCCGACTCCAATTTCGCCAGAAGTAGGTCAACTGAAACGGTATCGAATGCTTTCGCAAGGTCCAAAAAAACACCTAGGCACCTATCGCCTCTTTCAGTGTAAGATGATACAAGATTGACTAGAAGTGTAGCAGCGTCTTCAGTAGACCTACCTCGTCTAAAGCCGAACTGCCTATTCGAGATCAATTCGTGTTTCTCTAAAAAGTTAACCAAACGGTGGTTGACAATTTTTTCCAGAACTTTAGAGATAATACTAAGCAAAGTAATGGGCCTATAGTTGTTCGGCAGCTGTTTAGGTCCACTTTTATAAATGGGAGATACCGCTGCAATCTTCCAGCATTCAGGAAATATACCGGACTCCAAACTTAAATTGAAAATATGCGTTAAAGGGAGAATTAATGACTCAAGAGATTTTTTAAGTAGGGGAACAGTTATCATATCAGGGCCGGGAGAGCTATCTTGCTTAAGATTACAAATTATTTTGCGAATTTCTAAAGGATCCGTGGGATACAGGAAGAGTGAGTGAGTGACAGAATTACGCGGTCTATGTTCTTTAATAAGGGAGTCCACAGAAATGCTGAGTTTGGATAAGATATTGGAAGCTAGATTTGATCCTACAGAGACAAAATGTTGATTGCAGTTATTGAGAGTAACTTTCTCGTCCTGGCCCGAAGCAATCAGACCAGAGGAGTCATAGCGACTCGGTGCATAAGAAATGTTTTTAATCACCTTCCATAATTTTTTTGGATCTTCCTTATTTCCATCTATTAGCCGACTATTGTAGTCCTGTTTTATTCGCCTAAGAAGTCCGTTGCAGAAGTTGCGGTACCTTGCATAGACCTTTTGTAGGTCATGATCATCAGGATAAGTACGAGTATCACGGTGAAGCTTATCGCGGTGCCGCATACATCTGATTAGACCCGGGGTAATCCAGGGCTTAATAATAATCTTACTACTGCTGATATATTTTTTGCTTGTGTGTTTGCTTATAATTGTAGATAAACATTCATTAAAAGAAGTAACTACTGAGTTAAGATCCTGGTTTCTAGTGATAAAGGACCAGTCCCAGTTGGCTAGCTCCTCAGCAACGGCATCGAAATCGGTTTTGAACCTCCAGTGGGATTTGTTGGAAACACTTTTTCCTAGAAAATTTAAACCTGCAATGACAATGTCATGGTCAGTGATAGAAGATTTGCAGACGAGGCCGGAGGACTGTGTGTTTGTCTTAATAAATATGTGGTCTAGACATGCTTGACCTCTGGTTGGCGCTGTTATTGCCGGCAGCAAGCCATGAGAAGCCATAAGACAAAGGTAATCCGAGCGTTGGGTATCCGAAGGACCGTAAATATCGATATTTAGATCACCGGCGACAATAACAGTAGCACAATACGATGTGTGTATTGAAATCTCAGCTAGTTAAATATGTATGGAAAGGGCAATCAGAGCAACCACCTTAAGGCGCGGACAGCTCACGATTTCAAACGACGAATGCACTCACACAACCTAGAATGTGGAATGACTGATGTGTGTGTACTTTTGGAAAATTGCATAGTATATGTAAGGAAATCAGAATAGATACGGATTTCTTAATGTATTGACATGTTGATACATAATATGAGACGATGAACAATTTTCAAAAAAAAATATCATTGATATTAGACATATAATAATCTATCTATTTATTTTCATAACAGTATAAATTATTTAGGTCCTTACATATGAAATTAGCGTTTTGTCGTACTGACCACTTTGATCTCAAATATCTCCTCTTTGGTTAAGAATTCCAAATTCAAATTTATAAATTTTCCTCATTATTTTTTTCTTTGGCGTCGCTTATTACCGCACAATGGAAAACATGAAATATCGGTATATTTACGAGTACGAGTTCTGCCGTGGCACCAGTGCTGCAGAAACAGCTCGAAAGATTAATTATGTGTACGGCGCTGGTGTCGCAAAAGAAAGCACGGTACAGTATTACTCAACTTATATGGCGCGTCGTGAATCTTCGTTCGCACAGAAAAGAAAGTATGGCCCCGAAGATTAACGAAAGAATGCTTCAAACTTACAATCAACCTTAGATCACTACTATAAGGTTCATAATACACTGCAGCTGTTAGTTCTATCTCACTCGCAAGTCACGGCCCTCCGCACGGCGCGCGCTAACATGACGGCAGCTGTCGGCCAATAGCGTTTCCCGCACTTTGAAAATGTATTTTCTGCGCAGGTACATCGGTAAGCCATATTAATTCCCTGTACGTTTTTGGTTTCAACGTTTTCGTTCCGGAAAAGCCGACCTTCAGAACCAACCCCGTGGACGGCCGAAGACCAATGTGGAAAATGAAGAATTAAAGGCTATTGTGGAAGCGGATCCATTATAAAGCACTTCAGAGATAGCTGCAGGCTTCGGGGTAAGTGATAAAACTGTATTAATCCACATGAAGCAAATCGGGAAAGTAAAAAAACTTGAACGATGGGTACCTCATGAATTGAGTGAATCGAACTTGCAAACACGCGTCAACTGCTGTGTTACTTTGCTCAACCGACTCAATAATGAAGGGATTTTAAATCGAATCATTACTTGTGATGAAAAGTGGATACTGTACGATAATCGGAAGCGCTCGTCGCAATGGCTGAACCTTGGAGACCCAGCCAAATCCTGCCTTAAACGAAAATTGACTCAGAAAAAGTTACTTTTGAGTGTTTGGTGGACTAGCGCCGTTGTCGTTCACTACAGGTTTCTAAAATCTGGCCAAACGATTACGGCAGATATCTATTGTCAGCAACTGCAAACCATGAAGAAAGAACTAGCTGCTAAACAACCGAGATTGGTCAATCGCTCTAGGCCACTGCTGCTTCACGACAACCCAAGACCACACACTGCACAACAAACAACCGCTAAGTTAGATGAGCTACAATTGGAATGTTTGTGACATCCACCGTACTCCCCGGACCTTGCTCCAACAGATTACCATTTTTTCCGGAATTTGGAAAACTTTTTACAAGGAAAAAAATTCAACTCCGATGCGGCAGTCCAAACCGCCTTCAAAGAGTTTATTAATTCTCGCCCCCATGGTTTTTTAGTAAAGGGATCAATAAACTACCTATGGGATGGCAAAAGTGCATAGATAACAACGGTGCATACTTTGATTTATTAAATATATTTTACAAAATAAAAATTGACTTTATATTCCTCCCGTACAAAACGCCAATTTCATATGTAATGACCTAATATATGTAACTTAAACTGTTCACCACTACTGAGCAAACTGCTCACAATTCGTATTGCACCCTCCGCTGAAATGTGCTCCCGGTTAAATATGATTGAAAATGACGTTTTGTTACAAAACGTGTAAAAAATTATTTTATAGATAAAAAGGTATATAAACCAAAGGAGATTGACCATATTTGGGCCCACTATTGTGTCATCGCGTGTCTCAATTAAATATGATTCAAAAATCAAGTCTTATTTTATTATGTTCATTCACAAAATATTAATATTTTTCTATCCCGAGGATTAAAAACAGCATTAATAATATATTCGCTTGAACTCCTTTACACCTGTAGGTACGCCTTCCGCACCACAGATATCTGAAACCGTACGCCATTCGAATCACAGTTTTATTAATATCGAATGTTGCCAGGTGTTAAATTAGGTTTGTCGTAGTTAAATACGGTCTATATAGCTTTTTCTGATGAATAACGCTAGTAATGATGAAACGAAATTACGAGAGTGATATTAGATAATATTCGTCGGTTAAAGGTAGCAGAAATGCCAAATACACATTTTATTTATAATTGTGTTTGATGACAATGATTATTTTCCAAACAGAATGTAATGTAAGAACCTATTACGATAATAGTATAGTTATAAAAAGTAACAAGTAACATAAAATAATTTCTTAAAAGTATTAATTTATTTTACGAAAAATAAAATCTTCTTAATTTTAAGTTTGGCAACCAAATCCATTTTATGAGTACTTATTTTTGCTACTGTCATGTTATATTATAAATAGGTAAGTTTGGCAACCGAATCTTTTTTATGAGGACTCATTTTTGCCAGTGTCGAGTTATATTATAAATAGGTAAGTTTGGCAACCAAATCTTTTTTACGAGGACTTATTTTTGCCAGTGTCGAGTTATATTTTGAATAGGTAAGTTTGGCTACCAAATCTTTTTTATGAGGACTTATTTTTGCCAGTGTCAAGTTATATTTTAGTTCTGGTCACTAAATAAATCATTTTCATATAGTCCGCACTATCAGTCACCGTCCGTAACAGATATATTTTAGTAAAATAGTTGTCATTGTACTAAAACTTCTCACGGACCTTTTGAGATAACTTGAAAAGTCACAATATACATAATTAATTTCACTGAACTTGTGTGCACATAGATTGATCTTTATTGGATAAAACACCACTGATAATATGCATTAACCTGAAATTACAGGAATTTATGGAAATAAAACGAAGACGCTATGTGACTTTGCAAGATCCCGCCAAAAAGTCTAGCATACCTACGTTTAATCTTTTGCAAAACATCACAATAAACACAAATTGTATTTTTTAGTGGCCTCCATTAAAAAACCTTAAGATTACCGACTTACTAATTCTAAACCATTGAATTACTAAAACAAACTATGTAAATAGCCATTTTTTGCATTTTATAATCTTAAATTCTGCATCAGAAAAAAGAAAAAAGCTCTTAAACCCGGGTCAGAAAATTAAAACTGTTTACTGATTATGAAAATATAGTATTTTTTCTACAAAATAAAAAATAAATCATTGTGACACAAACATTTTCGAAGTGGAATTCCCCTTAGAAAATGGTCATTCTCCTTTTTACATACCTACCGAAGAGATAGGATTACTAATAATCCATGATATAATCAAGTTTTAAAGCTGCCATATTTTATGTATGTGAGTTGCCGCGACTTTAAATTTAATTTCCCATTAGAGGGAATAGGGGGACATTGATACAACCGTTATATATTTTTTACTGAACGCAGCCAAATCTTCGCCGATACACACATACGTAGGCATCAGTACCCCGAGTGTAGTTTGCAAAGAATTGACGTAACTATCGCGTTTACGTAATTCTATGAGAACTTGTATTGTACTATCTTAGCAAGCTTTACAGAATCACGGCCGCTTTCAGCCAGCGGTTTGTGCTCGACGTCTGAAGACACGTTTCGGACAATCATTGGTAAAAATAATCCTCACCTTCGGGTGTAATTTAACCTTAGGATTTTGGTGTAAACAGATACATTTAACGTTAAATGGCAAGGAAATATAATATTTTAATAAGTTCTTGGTAATTTTCTGTGATGTTTTTTTTTACATAATATGACGGTATGGGGAAGATTGATAGTACATACATACATATTAGAGATATCAACGTGTATAGCGTATTGACATTTCGTAGAGTACCATTAAATCTCTATTCAGAAGTAATCATAACAAACATCATCATCATCAGCACATAATCACTGCTGAGTGAAATAAGAATAAAGGTAACAGGAATACTACTGAAAAGAATGGACAGATATTCCACCATGCATGGCCACTGCAAATTGGTGGAGATAGGCTAGTGTTCAACTTCGTTGGAGTTTCCAAGCCGCCTAAGAGATCTCCAACTAGCATAACGACTTACACAATTTAGTGATAGCCGAGAACAACGGCTTTACGTGTGTAGAGGTTTCATACCCTACAGAAAAATAATAATTTAAACTTTATTTGACAAAGCTTTTTGTTTTGTCACTCTATCGATTTTTCCACGTCATTTTGTACATAATTTTTTGTAATAGTAATTAATTAGTAAATTTCCTTCAACCCTCTACCTATGAGTTTTCTTTAAAGTCTTCAGATGAGACCATAGGTAGACCGCACGCATAAAAAAGAACCTCGATTCTACGAGATCTGGCGACCGTGAATATGGAGCGTGCAAAGACGGAACGGAAGGTAGACCGCATGTATAAAAAAGAACCTCGATTCTACGAGAACGTGCCTCCTAAAGCACGGAAAATGCTCGAGTTGAAATACCACTAGACGGTCACCCATCCGGATACCGTCCACATCAGCAATTGCTTATCTTTGTCGATCGATTAAGAACGGCTAATCAAGTTAGGTACACTACAAGCGCATCAACGAGCCTAAAAACATTAATGAGAAACACTGCTTTTAGGAGATAAGCGCTTGGCAAAGATTCCGTGCTACTGATGTATTAAATTCAGAAAAATCTAGAAATCTTGACTGAATTTTATTCTGTATCTGCCCGAATAGTAAACTGCTTTGCATTACTGATACAATACCATCGTGTATAGGCATGCCACGTGTATGTCTGGGAGAAGGCAGTTCATATAAAATCGAACCAACTCATGTTTCATTTTATGATTCCAGAAATTGTCATCCCTTTCAATGACTTCTAATTTTAACTTTTGGGTTTGTCCACTCCAAATCGAAAAAATACGGGTTGAAGATTGTAAATCATATTTGTGTTGACTATATAATTAAAAGTAGTAGGTGGTAGAAAGTCAACTAACTACATAATAAAATGTATATGTCCCAAGTTTGTCCTGAAATAGCTAACAACGTTGTCACCATTGAATAGCGTAATAATTCAATGGTTGTCACTGAAAAAGAATGTATGTGTGACGTAATAAAGGTGAAATTTTTCGTCTTCAGATATAATAAGGTAATGAAATATCCATAGATATAAGATTCTTGGGATTAGTTGATTTATCTTCATGTTTGTTTTTGTTGTATGTATACTATGGTTATGCGGCTATCGCCAAGACGTTCGACCAAGGACGCTTGCACTCAGGGCATACGAATATGTGTTCTATTGCTATCTGTATAGAGCAATACTCAAATGCTTATAAAAAAAATCGACACAAAGCGTCCGGTACCAACCATGCAGGTCGAGCGTTGCCCGACGACTAAAGAACAACCGCGTAAGCTATTGCTACATTTAGACAGCGTGGAATAGGGTTGAAAATTGTAAATCATATTTGTGTTGACAATATGACTAGTTGCCGCTTGGATATTTATTTTTGCGTTTTCTTTAGATTATACAGAAAATACTCATTAAATTTAATAATTATCCGGTTAACATTTCAATATAATGCAGTATCTAACATATTCTCAAAAAAAAATTAGTTGTTGTCGCTGAAAATACAGAGAATTACGACGCCAAAGTTTATTTTTATGCACTAGTTTACGATTTTTTTGTGGGGAATACAAAGCACTTTTCAATATTCTATTCGGTTAACATTTTTCTTCAGGCCCTTGTCTGTCCACATTATTTTTTGTGTGAGGTATTTTCATTGGGTTGCGTCATACTCGCGTCTCAAAGAAACCCATTTTTGTGAAATTGAGCTTAGTCCCCGTCTTAAATAAATATCACAAATACCCAAGAAATATCAAGGATCGTGCATACTTTTATTAAAACACCAATAAATAACCAACATTCAAGTTTCATTATTTAATTCATGAGCGTGAACTGTACGTGAATTACGTAACATTGTTGCGTGCAGTTTCTATTTGAAACAGTTTCAAGATTAGTTGCGATTACATAGCTGTTCATTTTACTTTTTTTTATACCATTAAGTTGGCAAACACCTACGGTCCACGTGATAACTTGCAACACTTGGGGTATCATTAGTGCGTTGTTCTAATATCTTTTTTCTATTATATTCTCAATACACATCTGATTAAACAACTTCTGACAAACGCCCACGCGATTAGGCCGCCGGTACCAGCGCTATGACCATATTTTTCCTTTTCGTCATTACGTAATTAGACCCCTGAAGGGTCGCCATACTGGTACAAATGACCAGAAAATTTGTGCCAGTATCTCCCGGTCTAATCCCCAGTAACTTTGGGTCTCTGAGAAATGGACCATTTACCTCCCTAATGTCATTGGACTATGAAAGTCTATTTTTTCTACGTGAAAATATTTATATCTGACCTTGCTTAAGTGAACGTGATATATTCGGCGCCAGAAGTCTAGACGGTAGGATGTTGCTTGATCCACGACACTGCCAAGTCTCCAGCCTGCCTCACTACCAGACGATCAAATGCCAGCCGATAATGTACCTAAATGTCACTTTGTAACTTTTCTGACCCGAGTTGAGTGCGGGCGACTTGTATGAAAATAGTTTTTGATTGAATTTGTAATATAAGTGATAGATTTTTTGTTAGAATGTTATTATAACTTGACAGTAATGCGTCTAAATAATTGCCAAAATATTGTACACCTCTTAGGATCTAAAAACGCCTCCAATAACAATATAATACCCGATTGGCCTTGTTTTACATAAACTTTAGTGGTTTGTGCAGGGTCGCCGTAAGCAGGCGTGCAAAGCGTGCACTGCACGCGGGCGGCACGCCTAGGGGGCGGCAAATCGAGCGACTCATACCTAATTCAAGTCATTGTACCCCTGACCATGGCCGGTAGACTCATACGCAGAGGGCGCGCATAGAATACCAACTTGGGGCGCCTAGCCCGCAGCGGGCTAGCCGGTCACCGGATAGCCGGCGCGCGAGGCATTTTGAGAAAACATTAATTATCCTTTTTTTGACAAAACTCAGAGTAAGTAATCGTAGGGCGGCATAATCGGTATTGCACGAGGGCGACGAAACAGCTAGCGGCGTGCCTGGATTTGTGGTAAATTCAAACAAATCGAACTTTAAAACTTCATATCCGTGGGAAATGCGCCCATCATTCATCCAACTGTGTAATAGATGTAAAATATCATGTCCGTAGTACAAACTACCCGCGTAATGATCGTATATCATTTCATACGATTTGAATAAAACATCCCCGTCCCTTCCGCTTTGTGCAACAATCGTGTCTGCGTTCAAGCACCTGCATAACAAGGAAACTATTACCATTACCGCTAAATGTTGGCCCAACTCCACCAATGCTGACCAATAAGCCAACGACCAACCTGTGCTCACTACTATCATAGTAGACTTTTCAAAAAGAAAAAAAACCCTTCCAATTGTTTGAAACAACCAGCCACATTGGTAAAAAAACAAATCCCAATAAAGTTCGGGAAAGTGTTGCCACATAATTTAAACACAAACAAACCTGTCCAATACAAACAATGTTCGTAAACGTTGGCGCGCTTCACAGTTATTTGCCAAATATTAGACCAACAGTTTGTATATTGGTCCCCGGGGCATGTTTCAGATATAATTCAGGTGGTCGGAACGCGCAGCGTCTGGTGTCTCCATTCCGGTCTAGTCTAGACGCTTATTATTTTGTTGTTTTAATAATCGTATACGTTTCAGTAAAATACCACATGATGATTTATGAAAAACATTATGAAAAATCTATGGTGGATCCTAGGTGGTGTGGTAGGTGTCAAATGTTTGTGTCTACTTGTGTCTTAAAAGACAAGAGTATTGGCCCTGATTCTGTTGTTCACAAATAAACTAATTTTAATGTCACTATGTCTCTTTCTAACAAAGAACATAAGAAAAGTATGTTAGAAATTTAGTCCTGTCAAATTAGTCCAATGCTTGTTTTCAATATAAATTTAGTCGCCATCTATCGCGGTTACGCCTAAATACAAGCAAAATAAGACGGCAAAGATTAATTTGACAACTTAAAATATGTTCTATCCTTTTTCAATAATGTTCGTAAGAAAGAGATGAGATGTGACCAAATTTAGTTTAGTGCGATTTACAACAGAATCGGCATCATTGTGTGACAATAGTAATTTAATGTCAACTCATTTTTGCCTCGTGAATTGACCCGTTTTCCGGAGATAAAATTCATTTATATTATTAGTAGGAGTAAGGATAGGTTTTTTTTTACTGTTTATAGGCCTGTGTTTGACCAAAATCTCACTATGGTAAGTGATGATGCGGTCGAAGGTGGTAAGCACACAAAGCCTAAAAGGAACTGGCTCTCAAGTGCAGCTGTCGGAACACACCAAAAGGTGCTTGGCGACAGATTTTCAACTTGAGGGTGGTAGCCAGCCAGGCGGGTACTACAAAGTACCCTACCACCGTGCTATGGTTTCCTCACGATGTTTTCCTTCACCGAAAGCTCAAGCTCATTGTAGGATTCGAACTCGGGGCCTTCGTCTCGGTATCCGACGTCACTACCACTGAGCTATCATCGCCTTAGATTTCAATAATTTCAATATTTTTTATGCAACTTATACCGAACTAACTGTCCGGTTCGGTTTCACCCGCGTTTTCGAGGGATCGTATGTTTTTTCGGGATAAAAAGTATCCTATATGTTAATCCAGTACATAATCTGTATGCATCATCCAAATCCGTTCCGTAGTTATTGCGTGAAAGAGTGACAAACATCTTTAAAAATCACATCCTCAAATCCACACTAACTTTCATTTATAATATTACTAGCTGTCCCACTTGGTTTCATCCGCGTTCCCGGGATTAAAAGTAGCCTATATCCTTCTCCATACCATAGGCTATCTGCATGCCAAATTTCATGATGATCCGTTGAGTACCTAGTTGAGGCGTGATGGCGTAACAAACAAACAACAAACAAACAAAAAACTCATTTTCGCATTTATAATATTAGGATAGTAGGATCTTACATAAAATCTGAATACCCCTATCTGATTTTAGTGCAGACCGTTGACATTCACTGATACTGCTATTTTTAAGACGAGCGCTACATCTTAATAAGACCTGTCTCCTTAAATAATGAACCTTATCTACATGGCACTAACTATGCAAATCGCTTTAAACATACCAGTTAAACTCAATTCCGCAGCACTTCCAATGGTAAACAATATAAAGCCGGCCACAAACTAACTGTACGTGGATAATGTAAATCCTGGGAGTGGTGCAAAACCGCCTGCGCCCGGGCCCTGAATTATTGATTACTGCGACTGGCCTGCCTCACGTAGCATAACGTCATGGCTAATGCTCGACTACACTGACGCAGTGTGAATGTACGGCTTTAGTTGCGTTCTACTGTCGGTTTGTTAACATTGTTTTACTCATACTACAAGTACAATGGTAATTTAAGTTTGTGTTTCCTTTGTAGGTTATATTAGCCACTTTGAAGCTATACCCATTTGCATATTAAGTGCGTATTATACGGTTAGTGAGTTTTCGCTTGGTTTTCTCATATCGTTTTATGAGCATGCGAGGTAAATGTAGCTATACAAAATTCTCGTCTTAGATAGTGCGGTTCGTTTCTGTATTCGATCATATTTTGTTATTATTCTAACGATAACATATCGTCTTAAATTAAAATATGATTTTCTGTATCATGTGTACAGAAGTACCCAACTAATATGGCTTACCGATGGAACTGCGCAGAAGATACATTTTCAAAGCGCGGGAAACGCTATTGGTCGGCAGCTGCCGCCATGTTAGCGCGCACCTTGCGGAGGGGCGTGACTTACGAGTGAGATGGAACTAACAGCTGCAGTGTATTGTGAACCTTATAGTGATCTAAGGTTGATTGTAAGTTTTAAGCATTCTTTCATTAATCTTCGGGGCCATGCTTTCTTTTCTGTGCGAACGAAGATTCAGGACGCGCCATATCAGTTGGGTACTACATACATTATAGTTGGGTACATTCTTCTTTGTATTGCCAATAATAGGCTACTTTCCTGAAAAAAAACTAATTAGTCCGTCATTTACATCATCAAAAATGATTAGACACGTATTTTTTCTTTTGTCAATTAAACAAAAAAATACGAAGATATCGTGCGTTGAAGTTCCGCGTGACGTCACGGTGTGGTACACTTTTTAGGAACAAGTGACGTCACGAGCCCCCACTCCCGAACTTAGTCGCGCTTTATCTTCGTCAATTGTTAATGATTTGGTAATGCAAAAAATACGTGTCCAATATTTTTTGATAATCTAACTGACGGACTAATTGGAATTATTATATTTTTACCCAGGCAACATCCCTATTGACAACCGACAAATGGCCCGGTTGCTTAAAATTACCAACATTCATATAGCTTATAATTAAATGTCGACAATACTGCCCAACATTTCATGTTTTTAATAATGATGTATCGTTATCGATGATTTCCGAAATAAATGTATTGTACGCCAATAAATAACTGCCATTAAGGCGTCGTGAACGTGAAATAATCACTTTATCGAAGTCATAAAGAGATGTATTGTAAATATTGTTTTTATTACGCGTTATTTGAGGTCTTTGTTTACAGGTGTGGCTTTTACAGCCTCATTTGAATAATGATGAATGTTTCTTTGTAACCGACTTCAAAAAAAGGAGGAGGTTCTTAATTCGAATATTAACAGATTTGGAAAATTCTTTTCTTATTTGAAAGGGTACACTTCCCGTCTAGTCCCATTGTCATCAGATCAGGATTTGATTACTTCTTAGTGTACTTTGAAGTCGGTTTAAGTTATTCGTAAAACAGTTCAATTATTATGTTAGCAGCAGAATTTAAATAGTTACATTAATTAATTGGAAAACTTAAATACGGAGCAGAAAACTAAAACCCCTATCAAAAGAAAAACAAACACTAAGTTGTACGCCGATTTTTGAAGTGAAAACTTCTTTAGCGGCGTTGTGCACTTTTTGGGATGGGTAAAAAATGTTAAACTCGCGTCAGATGTCACGTGACCCTGATCGAAAATTTGTAAGACGGAGGGAGAGTAGTCGCAAATTAGACTGTATTTATACTGGGGTTATGTTCAAATTCTTATAATATTCTCTAGCTAGCCGGAAGGTAGGTACCATTTTTGTTCCCATTTTATGTTAATAAATTAGACTGTATTTATACTGGGGTAATGTTCAAATTCTTACAATATTCTCTAGCTAGCCGGAAGGTAGGTACCATTTTTGTTCCCATTTTAAGGTAATAAATTAGACTGTATTTATACTGGGGTAATGTTCAAATTCTTACAATATTCTATAGCTAGCCGGAAGGTAGGTACCATTTTTGTTCCCATTTTAAGTTAATAAATTAGACTGTATTTATACTGAGGTAATGTTCAAATTCTTACAATATTCTCTAGCTAGCCGGAAGGTAGGTGCCATTTTTGTTCCCATTTCCCATTAAAAAACCTTATTCAAAAGTATTATATGTACATGTATCTTGAACTAGCTTTCCCTTGTATAAAAACACTACGTGAAAAATGTCTAGTTTCAAAAATGCACAACGTTAATATTCAAGTTTTCACTTCTGCCGGCACTCCCGGAGTGCAACCCGTTGTTTTTTTATTGTTTTACTGGTATTTAAAAAAAAAGAGACCAAGAATTTACGTTTTATCCTATTATATATCCCCTTACTTATAAAGTTATGATATTAAAAATACGAATGTGAGTTTGTTTGTTACGTATTCACGTCCCAGCTTTTCAACCGATCACGAACACTTTTTACACTGAAAAAAAGGTACTACACAAGTTTATTTAACAGTAACACAAAATTTGACGACCAAATAACCTAAACAGAGTGATTTGCGAACTAAAACTTAACAGTAACAAAACTAGTTTTGGTTCATTACTAAATTATTTGATTAAACTAAAGTTAGTTTCCCGACAACAAAACGTCAACTTACATAACTAGTTTTGTAGATCGTTTTTTTTTTTTCAGTGTATCCCGGTAAGTGTGGGGGACAGCTAGTAATGGACTAAATTGTGATTTTAATCTTATCTAATACAAGTTATTTTATTACATACTTAAGAGAAAAACCAATGGTGAATTAAAACTTATATTAATGTACCTATTCGGTAACATTATTTCGGTTTGATTTAAATAAATTATCATAAACACGATAATCCTTTTCGCAGCTATCAACGCCAATTCATCAATCGGACAAAACCAATGTTTAATCCGATTCAGACAGGGCGGCTAATGGTCGGAGCGGACCGGCTGGCGGGCAACCAGCGGAGCGGTATTACCGCTCTGTCGGCCGTTTCAAATGTTAATTGTGATTTGAAATCGGTAGCTATAAAACCATCGATTACAAGTTCAAATGTTAATTAGTGATATTCCAATAATAATACTGGGAAAGTGATACGTCTTGCAGGTGTTTGTGGGATATCAGTCGGAGCGAATTCACTCTCCATCTCCTCAGAATTTGGTTTTTAGTAAAACTGTATACGTTTTACCAAAACTTTTCAGACTGCTTGAAAAGTCACAGTACACGCAGTTATTACGGGTCACTTCACTAGTAAACTTGATAAAAGATAATACGCCACCGATATCTATACTAATAAATAAAGAGGTGACGTTTGTATGTTTGAATGGTGGGATTAATCTGAAGAACTACTTATACGATTTTGAAATTCGTTCACTAATAGGAAGTTACATAATCACCGAATGTTATAGGCAACTTTATCACCGTGTATTATAGGCAACTTATAATCACCGAGTGTTATATGCAGTTACTGTAGGAAGTTTAGTCAATCAATCAGGTGAAATTGTGGTTGTACGCTAGCTTATTCAGTATAAAACAAACAATTCCGAGCTAGGAGTTACCAAGTCCTTTTCATTCATAAAATAAATTACAGACCTAGTACATCATAGAAACTTACCTGTTCCCTACACTACGTTGTACTACAGCTAGCTCATAAACCACCGCGGCTCATTTTACGACTCCACCTAATGATGGCGGAGGGTTGATCTCCACAATATGACGTCACAACGCTGACGTCAACGCAAGTACGGAATGAGGCGCGCGTCTTTGCACAGGATTCTTATGTTTGGCTATAAGGCTTTATTATATTATCGACTGTTGTCAAGGGGTCTGATGGCTTATTTGATTTGCTTGGCAACGCGTTTTCATTCTTTTCAGTTAGGTATTTTTTTCTAGGGTTTGTGGGTTTATCACGCGCCGTATAAGAAAAAATTTCTTTGTTTTAAACACTTCACACAATTTAGAGCGGTAGTGTACTGGGGAAGTACCTCCACCTTACAGAATATCGCAGCCAAATAACTTTATGTTGTGTTCCTGCGCGTGAGTAAGGTCGCCAGAGCTCATTGGGGAGGGGAAAGCCGGTAACGCGTGAGTGCTGCCTCGTATATCTCAAGCGACTATATGTCTACGATAACCGCTTACAATCAGGCGGGCCGTTGTATACAGATTTTGTCGTATGAAAAAAGGTTTGAAACAGTCCAGCACACTAATTTATTTAGTGTGTTTAAAACCTTTTTCCACCTTCAGTCAAATTATCACCTATATACGATGGTGACTTTGTAGCAATCCCACCCATGGTAAAAATAATATTTACGGTGCTCGGGTGAAATCGCAGGCGAAATAAATATAATTGAAATGTTTTCCCATTTCCGTCTCAATCTGCGCTTGATGTAATATCATTTCTAATTTGGAAGGCGGCGCTTTTTAAATTGAGGAAGTTAATTTGTCTCCATTTAATCTACCGACGGGAAAGTATTTAATGATCGTTTTAGTGACGTAAATAAGAATTGCGCCTATTAATTATACAATATTAATTATTATAGTTTTTTCACATAGGATGAGTTGTGATTACACAACTTTTTTTTACCATCACGCAATCAACGTAAAGCCGGTCATTTGATGCACTACTTTTACTGTACAAGTATTGAGCTAGAATTATCGTTGCTAAAGAGCTCTACAGCGTGCTATCAAGTGCTACGGTTGTTTCTCAGAGCGCTACAGTCTGCTTCGAAGTGCTACGGTTGTTTCTCAGAGCGCTACAGTCTGCATCGTAGTGCTACGGTTGTTTCTCAGAGCGCTACAGTCTGCTTCGAAGTGCTACAAATTATTATAAACGCTACATCGTACTACGAAGGTTTCTGGAAATCCTTCAACGTGCATAGAGTTTTGTTAAGCTATTGTACAGTGTGCTGGAAAACAAATATCTTAACGGCTCTAATCCCCAATGAAATAAAACTAGACAGACTGACAGTACTGAAAACGCCCACTGAAGATTAAAGTAGGTACCAATGTGACGTAATGCTTTTTGTTAATTATCTTGCTAATTAAGGTCCGAGAGATCTAATGGACGTCTAAATTGCTACATACTCGTATAAAAGTCTTAAACCTAAGAACTCAAATTAAATTTTGTAAAAATGACTGAGATCATAATATCTTCAATTAACTAGATGATAACACAAATACTGTGAACCTCTCAATTAAATAAATCTATGAAAGGGATGGCTTTATGTTTGGGATAATTATTCGTGAATATTTGTTTGGAGGCCCTTCAATAAACAAAGGGAATTGATGGAATTAGGCCAATTGCTGACTTTTTTAATAGACAGAAGTGATTACGAAATGGGCGGTGTTATGCCTAAAGCGAATTCTTCCAGACAAGCAAGCATAAGGAGGAGTTGTGTGTGACCAGCACCGGTGTGGTACCAATCATGGTAGCCAAACATCCCCTTAACACAATTAAAATGTCGTTGGAGTATTTGCGCGAGTTCCTTTAATGCAAACTAGCTGCCCGTCGCAACTTTGTTCGCGTGGTGCTACCCTACCCTGTGGTGCTACCCTACCCTACCCTACATCGACTGCAGCGCCATCTGCCGGGCTGATTTGGGTATCTACACCATCCAGGGCGCCACCCAAACGCATTAAAAAAAATCATTCAAATCGGTCCAGCCGTTTAGGAGTTCACTGACATACACACGTGCAGAAGAATTTTATATATAAAGATGAGACAATAATTGGCATTTTTGATCCATAGAATATAATAGGTGGACGTCAGATGATAATCAATACAAAAAATAACCGTCTATTGTTATTGTTACCTATTGTTTTAAAATTAATATCTATCAAATTATTGTAATTAACAAAGTTTTTATATTTTTTGTATTTGGTATCTTCTACCGTGCACCCATTATTCTATGGATTAAAAATGCTTATTATCGGCTTACGGCCTTACTCATAAACGCTATTTAACTAAATCTACTGAATAAATGGTCAAATAAATAACGTCACCTTGCTGTCATTGTCAAACAATTTGACGTTATTTAGGTGACCACATAATCAGCTTATTAGTTAAATAACGTTTTATGAGTAAGGGTGTTTGTTCTTACTTCTGCATGGCAGGTATTATTTACAAAGCACGCCTACCCTCCCGTTGTTGTATAGTGGTTTAAGTAAATGATTCATCGATCATCAAAGTTTTCCTTCATCAGTTGTCGTTGTTTTTTACCGAAACCATTTGAAAAGGTTCCCAAGGGTCGGTTCGCGGCGCGTCTGCTGTGAGCTCGCAACACGCTGTTGTTTCAAAGGGTGACCGCAGAAACTGGGGTGCGAGGAACCCCATTGTTGATTTGGTACCGTTTTTTATAACAATGTTGTGGACCTCTTCCACAACTTTGTTATAGCTAGGTATGCTGGTTTGTGTAGTTTGAATATGGCAACAGGGATGTTGCCTGGGTAAAAATATAATAATTTTAATTAGTCCGTCAGTTAGATTATCAAAAAATATTGGACACGTATTTTTTGCTTTACCAAATCATTAAGAATTGACGAAGATAAGAAGAAGAAGAAAAAGAATTTATTGCCACAAGATAAGTAACAAATTACAACAAACAAACAATCTTAAAATTAGGTACAATATAATATACATATAAAATATGGCAATAGTAAAGCGCGATAAGTTCGGGAGTGGGGGCTCGTGACTTCACTTGATACTAAAAAGTGTACGTGACGTCACGCGAAACTTCAACACACGATATCTTCGAATTTTTTTTTAAATTGACATTAGAAAAAATACGTGTCTAATATTTTTTGACAATGTAAATGACGGATTAATTAGTTTTTTTCAGGAAAGTAGCCTATTAGCTTTTGCTGAATAATCTATACCTATTAGTGGTCCAAGAAGTGGTTGAAATTCGAAATGCTTTCTCCATTCCGCACAAACTAAGTCAAATCTGACACTGCTTCGTACGCGCAATAATAATACTTAAAATGCTCGCGTGTTTATATAGGGTGACTGGTAATTAGTAAACGATACTTATACAAATGATTGTACTCATGATAACAAACAACTTTCCCAAAGAAACATTTGTTTTTAAATTTACTTAGCACATGAGCCCTTAATATTTAACCTAACAAGAATAAGAAAACACCATCAGCTTTTATTTAATTTAGATATTTATGCCTATTTGTTTTTTGGCAGTTGTTTGTTATCATGACACAATTATGTGTCTAAGTATCGTTTACTAATTGTCAGTCATCCTATATGTAGTTAAGTAGGTATGAAAGGATAAACTGACTGACAAATGACACAGCTCAAACCGCAGGATAACCTCTATAATTACACTGAAAAAAATTATCTACAAAACTAGTTATGTAAGTTGACGTTTTGTTGTCGGGAAACTAACTTTAGTTACATTTAATCAAATAATTTAGTAACGAACCAAAACTAGTTTTGTTACTGGTAAGTTGAGTTCGCAAGTCACTCTGTTTAGGTCGTCAAATTTTGTGTTACTGTTAAATAAAATTTTGTAGTCACTTGTAGTCCATTTTTTTCAGTGTATAAATCCCATAAGGGAGGATTCTCTCTGGGTTCCCATCCAGAACAATCATGAACATATCAGTCAGTACTCAGAAATCAGTTATCAGGTTTTCTTAGTACAATAATGGAAAAACCCTTTCTTAGTGGATACCTACTCTACACAAAGAATATACCCTCTAAATTTCATGTCTCTAGGTAGGCTGTGCGTTAATATATCAGTCAGTCTGGACATTGAATTTTATATATATTGGTGCCGATTCTGTTGTAAATCGCACTAAACTAATTTTAGTCACATCTCATCTCTTTCTTACGAACATTATTGAAAAAGGATAGAACATATTTTAAGTTGTCAAATTAATCGTCGCCGTCTTATTTTGCGTGTATTTAGGCGTAACCACGATAGATGGCGACTAAATTTATATTGAAATCAAGCATTGGACTAATTTGACAGGACTAAATTTCTTACATCCTTTTCTTATGTTCTTTGTTAGAAAGAGTCGCAGTGAGATTAAAATTAGTTTAGTTGTGAACAACAGAATCAGGGCCATTGGCCTTGTTTGGGATCGTCGAGAAAGACCCTGGATATTTAATAGAAAATATACACTACTAGCTGTCCCGCGCGGTTTCACCCGCATTCACGAGGGATCGTGTGATTTCCCTGAATTAAACGTATCCTATATGTTAATCCAGAACATATTCTATTTGTGTGCCAAATTTCATCCAAATCCGTTCAGTAGTTTTTGCGTGAAAGAGTAACAAACTTACATCCATACTCACAGATTTTTTTGTCTCAAACCTTTTCCAATTTTCTTCCAAATTAAGTATTAGAGATAATAAAAATGTCACGTTTACTATGTACTAAACTATTAGCTACGAGTGCTACGACGTAGCTTCGTAGAGGTAGTTCGTAGACCCTGCGTAATATTTTTCAGTTATGATAATACATTGTGATGTATTTCTTAGGAATACGATTATATTTTTACCATTTTCCCTTTATACAGAATATATTTCTTACTGAAGGGTAGGCTTCAAAAGGTGAGTGACCTTTCGTATAATACAAAGTAAACATTTTTATATCGTCTATAAGCCTCAAAAGTTATCGAGACAATTCACCTTCAGTTTTGAAAGACTGGGCTTAACTAAACCTCTCATATTCCACTCTTCAGATATTTTCCGCCTGTGATAAAGCCCTGCTAAAAATAGCTGCCTCTTTTATTTTAAAATCCAATTTCTTTAAAATAAAAGCAAACACAATCTGCAGCGCTGGCTGTAGATCTGCTGGTGACAGTTCCATTCCACAGATTAGATTAGTCCACAGTACATTCTCTGTGTGCGTGTCTGTACTCCGTTGTAATTATGAGGGATAGGTATAAATTATAGTCTTTGAGTACTTTCAAGTGGCCTTGATTTTAATATTACTGCGATCAGTGATGATGTACCTGAAGGTACGCAAAGCCTTGTAGGCAACTGGCTCTGAATAACAGTTGCCTGAACTCCGCCACGTAATATAAGAAGTACTACCGTACATATTTTCTGATAAAAACTGTTAAGGTACAAAAAATACCTACTTAAGCGCTACTTTGGAGGAAGGCCCTTCAACTAGCAGCCGCCAACGGCTCCGGTAAAAATAATATACAGTATTACCGAACTGATATGGCGTGTCGTGAATCTTCGCTCGCACAGAAAAGAATGGCCCCGAAGATTTACGAAAGAATGCTTAAAGCTTACAATCAACCTTAGATCACTACTATAAGGTTCATAATACACCGCAGCTGTTAGTTCCGTCTCACTCGCAAGTCATGTCCCTCCGCACGGTGCGCGCTAACATGGCGGCAGCTGCCGACCAACAGCGTTTCCCGCGCTTTGAAAATGTATCTTCTGCGCAGGTACATCGGTAAACCATATCAGTTGGGTACTACTGTACAAACTTATTTCTTCTCTGTATGCCGTGATCAGTTTTCGAACATTAATATACTTTTCAACACACTTGCTCGTAAAGTTGCTCTTATTGCACTGATTTTAGTATCATAAGACAGCTTATTACGAACTGGTGCTTTTTACTTTACATTACCGCACTAGTGGTTAAGGTTACTTGGTTAAGTTTGTATCTCACTGTAAGTGATATGTGTGTAAACGAAGCATTAGTAATAGGTAGACAGCTTACATTTTCAGACAATGTGTATTTCTACACATTGTATAGTAGTAACACTATAACAACACATCATAAAAAGAAATAAAATTAAAGGGGACGCCCATACATGAAACGTCTTTTTTTGGCATATTTTTTTTTCATATCAAAGTTGTTTTAGTTAATACTAGTACCTGCTCGCGGCTTCGCCCGCGTGGCCTACAGGAAACAAATGACATATTTTACTACAACAATAAAAGAAAACAAAACAACTTCATCCCGCTTCGAGGGTGGAATTATTAAAAACGCTGAGACACGTATAAAGTAATTTTTAATCTTCAGCCTTAACACAAAATTTGAAGATCCTAACTTCGAAACTGACGGACTTTCATACAAACTTTCATCCCTTATTTTACCCCCTTAGGGGTGGAATTTCGAAAAACCCTTTCTTAGTGGATACCTACTCTTCACAAAGAATATACCCTCTAAATTTCATATCTCTAGGACCAGCGGTTTAGGCTGTGCGTTGATATATCAGTCAATCAGTCAGTCAGTCAGTCAGGACTTTGAATTTTATATATATAGATTGTACGGAACCTTCCGTGTGCGACTCGCACTTGGCCGGTTTATTAATTAAATTGTAGACGAAATCTTAATGAACTATGTAATAAACCGCCCAGTATATAAAACAATCTTTTAATAATGTTAATTACTTGAACTTCATCCTTAATAAAGTCTTCCAACTCCACGTAGTTAATTTCAAGTTTATTACATTGACATTCTTCAAGACAGTTCTTTTGTGCGGATAACAAACGACCTGCCGGTCTTTGTTCTGCTATCAAGGCGCTATCTAGGCCAGGCTATACACGTAAGTAGAAGTAACCTGATAGGTCCTGATTTCTGTGTGACATTATCCAATTACAGACGGCTGAGAGGCTTTATTTCTTACATAGTAACTGACTAGGAGATCCATTTTTGTACCGGCTGCTATGAAATTAATTGGTCTTAATCCATAATTTGGGATAGCAAATGTAATAGGTATTAAAAACGTTTTTTTTTGTTATGCGTTTTTATGCTTGTGTATTTTATTTTGTAAAATTAAAAAAGTATGTATGTATAATGTTTTGGAAAAAATAGCCAGCTGAGTTTCTTGCCTGTTCTTCTCAGTTGAAGGCCGACTTACGAACTGGTGGTAAATGCAGTAGCTTTGACCTTCATAAGTGCCCTACTAGGGCCTAAATTGAATAAATGGCTTTGACTTTGAACGAGATAACTCATCGATATCGATAACTTCTGATTCGAAAAAATAATGAGAAGTCTATTCAATCGGAAATGAAATAGCAAAGTATTATTGCGTTTATCCATTTGTGAATACCAACGGACGTTAATGCGCTCACTGGATTTCAATAAAACAAACAAAAAAATTAAGGTCTGTACCGAAAGGGGGGCTAATCTCTACGCTTAATTAAAACCCGATAGGTCCCCATAAAAACACCTCTAAAATGCATTGTATTACGTTTATTGTGCCCGCTTCATCTAAAAAATGCTAATACACAGCCACCTCAAACTTGGTAGGATTGTGGTGCATCATCATAATCAGCCTATGGATGTCCACTCAAAATTCAAAATCATTTATTCAAATAGACCTTCGCAGGCACTTATGAAAAGTCTGACTCTAATACCGGTTCGGAAGGTTGCATTTGCTGAGAAGAGCCGGCAATAAACTCAGCAATTACTCTTTTCAAAACAAGCTTAGATTCATTACATAATATTTACATTCTAATCGCACTGACAACAATTGCGTGCCCCGGCGAGGCGGCAAAACTACAAAGTAGACTGAATCTATATTTAATAAGTAAATAAATAAATGGCAAACTTAAGCAGACCAGCCCCCACAAGCAGTACCTGTTCACTGCTGAACACAGTTCTCTACCTTTAAAAAACTACGGAATTAAATCTAATGTGATCCCCTGTAAGTCCAGTAACACGGTTTTTGCTTGGAACGGAACCCCCCATGTTCGTTTTAAACTAATTTTTGACTGAATTCATTAAACATATGTCCGGGCATCGAGTAGCGCAGATAAGCGATTGTCTGCAAACAATTCAGTGAGATATTATTATCTCGGATTTTGTAATAATTTTACAACTTGCATTATATCGATAATATTTGCGTAAAAGTTGTTGATCTGTCAATGGAACCTAGCCCTAGCATCGTCCAAAAAAAAAAACCATTAAGGGTTCGCTCTTTATAACAGCACGGCTACGCCTCGGTATTTACATTGCTATGCAAGTGAGGCCTAATTGAGGTTAATTTTACAATAACTAAATAAAATAGTTGACGCCTCGCGGCAAGCACGCATGCCGCTACAAGCCACTAGTCCTGCTGACCGCATGCTTCCAGCGAGCGATCCGCTCCCTGCTGCGTCACGCCAGTAAGCGGTATCTTTCCAAAGCCGCGTCACCAATTTCACCGCCCGCGAGCTGCCACCTCGCAGGTGGTGCGCTGGCAGCTAGTGTTTGGATTGAGTTGAGGAGATACCAGGCCTTTGCTGCAATGGAGCGGTGCTGACATAGTGAGCGATGACCCTAATATAGAATATTTCCAACCAAACGAAAATAAATCGCGTACTAAACACCGCAGATGGAAAACGAAGCCAATTAGAGGAGCCGAAACCCTTTGCATGCTCGACCCCTTTTGTGTATAGAAATAACGACGCGCCGGTCGCTCCGACCTTTTTTATGAGCTTTGTTTGAGAATGCAAAAAATATATTGAATGTTTTTGGAATGAAATGTTCCGTACAAAGAATGTTGCTCGGTGAGTAATGAGATGTCGTTATTTTGTAACAGCGTTCTCTTAGCCTATTTTTATATAACATATCATATTTTTAATGACAAGTAAAAGAAGGTTATGTTTTTCCTTCCATAAAAATTCGAGCTTATTTTATTATCTAATATATAAAATTCTCGTGTCACAGTGTTTGTAACAAAACTCCTCCGAAACGGCTTGACCGATTCTTATGAATTTTTGTGTGTATATTCAGTAGGTCTGAGAATAGGACGTAAACTATTTTTTATACTCCTGGTAGGGTAGCACCACGCGAACGAAGTCGCACCGGGCAGCTAGTATTATTGTAAAAACGTTTGTTTGAACCGGTGGTATTTTCAACTGTATGTACCAACTTAACGTTCAAAAGAGTCTTACCAGGGCCTAAAAAAAAAATTTATTCAGTAAGTCCAGTCTAAACAACGCACACACATACTTCATCGCCAAATCAAATAAGTTTTACATAAAAACACAACGTATAATGTTGTGGGCGGACGAGCAGTGGCGTGGTTTAATTGGTCAGCGGGGTGCCTCTTATGCAGTACTAATGTGTACGCTTAACGATCGCAGGTATCCGGCTTATAGGAGTTTGAAGGTTGACTAGTCTGTGGTGTCAAAGTATCAAATTATATGACAACACAATTCTAGTATAAGTAAAAGTCAAAATCCGGTCATGTCACATACAAAAAAAATATATGCATTGAGCCGATGTAAAATCGTCCAACGCCACTGATTTTTGTATTATACAGTATTTTGGTCGTCACAGAAAAATAAAACGATATTTACGAGGTGAACCATTCAAAAATAATTGTAATGTTATGCATAAAACCTCTCAAACAAATTGATCAAAGGAACCCTAATAAATCAGACGCTTATTCATTTATCTCAATTGGAGTTCATTAATTGGTGGTCACGTGCGCGCCGGTGTCAATGGTGACCAATTTCATTGCCATTACCGTCCCCCTACACGTGCCTATGAAAGTGCTACGAAATTGTAGCCTCGTAGCACCTCTACGGAAAAACAGCTACGATTTAACAACTGTTATTTCTTAGTGACCAAATATTGTTAGTTATTTATTAATCTAATTTGTTATTGTTTTGTTTCAGATTTTCGTGATTAATTCAAGATTCGTTTTGGTAAGTGTTCATTATTTCAGTTTAATATAGCTGCTATTATTTTAATGAGAAACATGAGAGGTAGAGCATAGCGTTTATTCGCTCAAAGAGCAGCTCGACTGGGGAAGTACCTCCACCTTACAGAATACCGCAGCCAAATAACTTTAAGTTGTGTAAAGTTGTGTTCCTGCGCGTGAGTAAGGTCGCCAGAGCTCATAGGGGAGGGGGGAAAGGTCGGTAACGCGTGAGCGATACTTCTTGTGTTGCATGCGTCCATATGGCTACGGTAACCGCTTACCATCAGGCGGCCGTATGCTTGTTTACCGATTAAGTAGTATAAAAAAAAATTAAAAAAAATCTTTAAAAACTTTTTTGGTACAAAATCTAAGCACTTTACAAGCAATCATATCTTTCAACCCCCACTCCCCCCTCCTACAGCGGCGGTTTTATATCCTTATGAATAATTCCGTTTATTTGCACCTTTGATGTCACAGCTTATGATGATTACAGATAGTTTATAAATAAAACATGGCGCTGGCTCGTTGTATGCATAATGAAGATTCGTTGATACTACAATTTTAATTTAAATATGGACCAGGAAAATGATTTTGTAACTCTCGAAGAGGAAGGTAGAAGTTGAAGCCGATTTTATACATGCTCCTGTACTCGTAGGTATAAAATAAATTCAAGTTTTCTTCTTTATTTTAAGAAGAAGAAGAAAGAAGAAAAATGAATTTATTGCCACAAGATAAGTAACAAATTACAACAAACAAACAAGCTTAAAATTAGGTACAATATAATATACATATAAAATATGGCAATAGGATAAGCTCAGCGAATGTAGCGTACATGTTTAGATTATGCACGCTACGCTGTTTTTCAGCCTACCCCTGTGCTCGGACTAAGATGTTTGCCGAGATAAATTTAATTAAGAATGATTTGACTTGTGTATTGCAAATATGCCACTCTATTTTTACAAAAAGGATACGGCCCGCCTTATGGTAAGCAGTTACCGTAGCCATATGGACTCTTGCAAGACGGGAGGCATCACTCACGCGTTACCGACCTTTTCCCCTCCCCAATGAGCTCTGGCGACCTTACTCACGCGCAGGAACACAACATAAAGTTTTTTGGCTGCGTATTCTGTAAGGTGGAGGTACTTCCCCAGTCGAGCTGCTCTTTGAGCGAATAAACGCTACGCTCTACCTCTCTTAAGCTCTTTTCGATAAGCTTTCATACTTTTACAAAACTTGGCTGTTCTTTAAGACATATAAGATTCCATTTTAAGGCGATGATAGCTCAGTGGTAGTGACGTCGGATACCGAGATGAAGGTCCCGGGTTCGAATCCTACAATGAGCTTGAGCTTTCGGTGAAGGAAAACATCGTGAGGAAACCATAGCACGGTGGTAGGGTAGTTTGTAGTACCCGCCTGGCTGGCTACCACCCTCAAGTTGAAAATTTGTCGTCAAGCACCTTTCGGTGTGTTCCGATAGCTGCACTTGAGAGCCAGTTCCTTCTAGGCTTTGTGTGCTTACCACCTTCGGCCGCATCATCACTTACCATGGTGAGATTGCAGTCAAACACAGGCCTATAAACAGTAAAAAAAAAAAAAAAAAAAAAATTTGACGACCCACAAAAAGCATACTTAAATATGAAAAAAAAATACGTATAAATTATCTCTGCCTTTTTAATATTCACACGTGAATACAGCATTATTAATTCCATTAACATTATACTAATGGTATTTAAGAGGTATGAATATTCCGCCGCACGACAACCCCCCTCCTAATGAATCGGTGCTTTGTCAATACGCGATCAATCATCTCTGAAACACAGGGGACCGTTAATATATAACACACATTATTGTAATATACACCTTAATGCTTTCAATTTAAGTTCATTTTGTTGGTCGAATTTAAAGAATATTAGAGCACCCTTTTAGGCGCACACATTAGGTAGGGTTGACACTTGTGTAAACATATGACTATTTAGTGACATATTAGGTATCCCCGCGGTTTTACCCGCGTTTATGAGATAAAAATTACCCTATTAGCACTCGGGGATGATGTAGCTTCCTATAAGTGAAATAATTTAAAGAAATTATTATATAATTATCCAAATTAACAAACGCGTATGTTTTTAGACAGTTTTTAAAACGCTAATAACTTTAAAATATTAGAATTATTTATTCATATCCACATAGGCGTTCTGCAATTAACAAAATCGACGTTGCATTAAGAGCTTAGAAATATTTATCACGTATATTCCGATGTAAATTAAGTTGTTAAACCTTGCAGTACCGACAACACAACAGGTTGACTTAATCTTAAAAAATCTGTATAATAACTGCCTCCGCCCAGATTTCCAAAAGTCCATCTAACTTCAGGAATTGCATCATCTTAATTCTAGCAAAAATTACTTAGATAAATGTATTCACAGAATTTTTTAAATTGTAACAGTGACAACCCTACGTGAAGATAGATGTCATATGCTCAATCATTTGTGCAATACTGCAATATCGCCGCTCGACAATGCTCTGCAATAATGTAAGAGATTTTAAACAAGGGAGAAGGATGTCATGATCGAGTGCCTTGGTTGTCGCTTGTACTTCATTAGAACGTTTCAGAGGGTTATGACGCTGATGATATAACCACAGATAAGACAATAATATACAGGTCGTTGTTTTGGTCAGCGACGAGCGACTCAGGGTCGATAATACAAATGATTCTGGTGCAAAAAAATATATAAAAAAAATACTTTTTTATATAATAAAAAATAAAAAATTTGAAAATCATGTAATAAACTAAAATGTAGACATAATACTCAACGGGACTACGAGGGAGTAAAGGGGTGGGGCGATGGTGGCTTGCGCCTAGCTCTAGACTGTGCACGTGCCTAGTAACCATACTTTGCGGTAATTTTATTCAAATTGAATAAGGTATTTCTCAACATATTTACAGTATTTAATGGAATTAAGTCCGCTCCTGGGTCGCTTGTCGCCATCCAAAAAACCACCTTGTACTACTGTCTACCAAATATCAAGTCAATCCGACAACTGGAAGTGGGTGAAATTCAACTTGCGAGATTCCCCCCGAACAAACATACATTGCAAGTTAAATAAAAGCTTGTAAAAAAACGCCGGCCAAATTGTGTTCAAACACGCGCCTAACCATATGGCCTTTTTTTTTAAATGTTTATAGGTCTGTGTTTGACCGCAATCTCACCATGGTAAGTGATGATGCGGCCGAAGGTGGTAAGTACACAAAGCCTAGAAGGAACTGGCTCTCAAGTGCAGCTATCGGAACACACCGAAAGCCACAGAATACCAGTAAAACCATACTAAAAAAATACTTTTATGAATTCATTTCACTCATTTTTAACCACCACTTTTATTGAAATTTTTCACGATTCGTTGTGGCTTGAAGATCAAACAACTCGTATTAGTCATTGTGTTTTCACAAAATAAATTTTCTTTCATCAATATTTTAAAGCCCATAATTCACTAACATTATAACACAAATTATTATCACAGAGCTATGATAACGGGGCTTTTACTGCCCCTCGCCGGCCGTTGGCAGGGCACGGTGCATCGCAGTATAATCCAATTTAGCTGGGAGAGCCGGTTACTCTTAGCTGCCTGGAGTAAGGATTTGCTTACCTTTGTGCAAATTGCACGGATAATAGCTTTAGTGCTGCTGCGGATGTTCCCAGTCAAATAAGAGTTTGAACTTTAAGGAATATCCTGTCCATCCTGTATTTAAGACGGGGACTAAGCTCAATTTCACAAAAATGGGTTTCTTTGAGAGGCGAGTATGACGCAACCCAATGAAAATACCTCACACAAAAAATAATGTGGACAGACAAGGGTCTGAAGAAAAATGTTAACCGAATAGAATATTGAAAAGTGCTTTGTATTTCCCACAAAAAAATCGTAAACTAGTGCATAAAAATAAACTTTGGCGTCGTAATTCTCTGTATTTTCAGCGACAACAACTAATTTTTTTTTGAGAATATATTAGAAACTGCATTATATTGAAATGTTAACCGGATAATTATTAAATTTAATGAGTATTTTCTGTATAATCTAAAGAAAACGCAAAAATAAATATCCAAGCGGCAACTAGTCATATTGTCAACACAAATATGATTTACAATTTTCAACCCTATTCAACGCTGTCTAAATGTAGCAATAGCTTACGCGGTTGTTCTTTAGTCGTCGGGCAACGCTCGACCTGCATGGTTGGTACCGGACGCTTTGTGTCGATTTTTTTTATAAGCATTTGAGTATTGCTCTATTCAGATAGCAATAGAACACATGTTCATATGCCCTGAGTGCAAGCGTCCTTGGTCGAACGTCTTGGCGATAGCCGCATAACCATAGTATACATACAAAAAAAACAAACATGAAGATAAATCAACTAATCCCAAGAATCTTATATCTATGGATATTTCATTACCTTATTATATCTGAAGACGAAAAATTTCACCTTTATTACGTCACACATAAATTCTTTTTCAGTGACAACCATTGAATTATTACGCTATTCAATGGTGACAACGTTGTTAGCTATTTCAGGACAAACTTGGGACATATACATTTTATTATGTAGTTAGTTGACTTTCTACCACCTACTACTTTTAATTATATAGTCAACACAAATATGATTTACAATCTTCAACCCGTATTTTTGCGATTTGGAGTGGACAAACCCAAAAGTTAAAATTAGAAGTCATTGAAAGGGATGACAATTTCTGGAATCATAAAATGGAACATGAGTTGGTTCGATTTTATATGAATTGTCTTCTCCCAGAGATAGTGGACCCAGACATACACGTGGCATGCATATACGCGATGGTATTGTATCAGTAACGCAAAGCAGTTTACCACTCGGGCAGATACAGAATAAAATTCAGTCAAGATTTCTAGATTTTTCTGAATTTTTATACATCAGTAGCACGGAATCTTTGCCAAGCGCTTATCTCCCAAAAGCAGTGTTTCTCATTAATGTTTTTAGGCTCGTTGATGCGCTTGTGGTGTACCTAACTTGATTAGCCGTTCTTAATCGATCGACAAAATTAAGCAATTGCTGATGTGGACGGTATCCGGATGGGTGACCGTCTAGTGGTATTTCAACTCGAGCGTTTTCCGTGCTTTAGGAGGCACGTAAAGCCGTTGGTCTCGGCTATCACTAAATTGTGTAAGTCGTTATGCTAGTTGGAGACCTCTTAGGCGGCTTGGAAACTCCAACGAAGTTGAACACTAGCCTATCTCCACCAATTTGCAGTGGCCATGCATGGTGGAATATCTGTCCATTCTTTTCAGTAGTATTCCTGTTACCTTTATTCCTATTTCACTCAGCAGTGATTATGTGCTGATGATGATGATGTTTGTTATGATTACTTCTGAATAGAGATTTAATGGTACTGTACGAAATGTCAATACGCTATACACATTGATATCTCTAATATGTATGTATGTACTATCAATCTTCCCCATACCGTCATTATATTATGTAAAAAAAACATCACAGAAAATTACCAAGAACTTATTAAAATATTATATTTCCTTGCCATTTAACGTTAAATGTATCTGTTTACACCAAAATCCTAAGGTTAAATTACACCCGAAGGTGAGGATTATTTTTACCAATTATTGTCCGAAGCGTGTCTTTAGACGTCGAGCACAATCCTATCTCTTCGGTAGGTATGTAAAAAGGAGAATGACCATTTTCTAAGGGGAGTTCCACTTCGAAAATGTTTGTGTCACAATGATTTATTTTTTATTTTGTAGAAAAAATACTATATTAAAACTTGACCGTTATTTGAAACCTTATAAAATGAGATAGGCCTTCCTTGTTTTCTGCTCTAGACTTCCTTCTTTGTCTACCCAAATATTGCCGTCTCGCTCGCACATCTCCCCACTATTCACTCAGGCAGAGCGCGAGCTTGAGCCACGCGCGCTATCTCGTCATTGGCGTCCTGTTTTCTGCAACGGACGGTTGTGCCTAGCCTAGCCTAGGCACTCGTAAGTTATTTGTATATTTTATATACCTTTGTTCCTTCTTAGTTTATTAAAATAATAATATAATGATTTTAACGGTGTTACCGTTCGATATTTTAATTTAATTTTGATATTTTGTGTTCATGTCTTTGAACAGCTAATTCTTAAACTATTTAATCTACCCACTTTTTATTGATAATTTTGCTTCTATTAATTTATTATCCTTGGTTTTTCCTAGGTTAGTTCCTGTTTTGTTCACAGTTGAACATTAATATTTAAATTACATCAAGTGCTAACTGTATAAATCACAACGTGCGGATAGTGATATCGGATACTGCCCTGAGCAAAAATGATCTAAAAGGCAGCGTAAATAAGGTCCTCAAGTAAATCCAAATGCCTCATATATCTCATATATCTGATTCTCGGATCTATAATAAAATTAATAATGACCGCAGGCGATGTTAAGGTGTCGAAAACGTTAGCAGTGCCGTCTAAATAACAATTTATTATATAGTTAAATATTTTTAAGAAATTTGCCGCTGTAACAACTTTGTGCTAGCTTGTGTGTTACTAGTTACTTAAATAAACCTCTGTTGAGGATCTTGCAATGAAGCGGTGATTAAAAGTGAAAAGTGAAAGAAGTTGATTGATAAAAAAAAAAAAAAAAAAAAAAAAAAAAAAAGAATTTAAAGTGTTATGTAGTGAATTAGAATTATTACAACTTATTTGTACTGAAATTATTCAAATGAGGAATTGTGATCCGCTAACCAGAAATTTCGCCTGCCATTATTGCTAGTTTTTGCCTCTAATAAAAAGGATCAAATGCTCCTGCTTAGCAAGCTAGTCTGATCCATACACCAACCCGCGCAGGGCCAGGTGACTCAAAACATACCCGCGCAGGGTATTTTCGTGGATGTTGTGCCCGTACGCACATTCCCAATTATTGTTAGCCCCGCGCAGGGGCAGTGACTCAAATCATACCCGCGCAGGGTATTGTCTTAGATCTTGTGCCAGTACGCATATTCCTTATTATTATTAACCCCGCGCAGGGGCAGGTGACTTAGAACGTACTCGCGCAGAGTATTTGCTTGGATGTTGGGCCGGCACGCACATTCCCCATTATTATTAACTCCACGCAGGGGCAGTCACTGAAATGTACCGGTGCGGGGTATTTATTCTCTTGGATGTTGTGCCCTTACTCCGTATGCACATTCCCCGTAATAATCAACCCTTTGCAGGGGCAGGTGAGGTGAAATATACCCTCGCGTGTGTTCTTTTGAGATGTTGTGCCAGTACTCCGTATGCACATTACTAATAATAGTCAACCCCTTGAAGGGGCAGATGAGTTGAAATGTAGGTATTTACTTGGATGTTATGCCTGTACACACATTCCACATATTAATCAACCGCTTGCAGGGACAGAAATGTACCCTCGCAGGGTATTAGTTTGGATTTTCTGCCCGTACGCACATTTTCCATCATTATCAACCTCTTACAGGGTGACTTGAAATGGACCCTTCAAGTCTGGTTTCAAATACATCATGTCGCGCCTGACGCATATAAATCTTTGCGTGACCTTAGAATACACTCTCGCAGGGTACTACGTTTGGATGGTGTGTCTACGCACATTAACGAGGAAAGGATTAAAAAGGCAGTGTGGTGTTTGAAAACCTATTTTGCTTTTCAATTAAAAATTAAATGATCCTGCTTTAGAAACAGGTCAAAGCAGATTTTTACTCTATCCCTGCCTCGTAGGGAAAAGGGACACGAAATATACACCCTCAACGCAGGGTACTTTACCTAGATATTGTGCCTCTTCTCACAATCGCCATCTAAATCAACACATGCAAGGTCAGGTGATTTGAAATGTTCTGTCGCACAGTCTCTAATATAACCACCCACATGGGAATAGTTGGTTTTAAAATGTACATTTGCAAAGTCCTATGCCGAGATGCCTCTACGCATATTTCCCATCATTATCAAATCTCACAGGGGCAAGTAACTGGAAAATGTACCCTTACAGCGTACTCTTAAATACTTGACTTGGAGGTTGGTGCCCTTACGGACTTGTTCTTATATATTTATCCCTCGCAGGGGTCTTACCATACTCGTTTTTTGCAAGGTGCTTAAAGATTGACATTTAATAATTTCAAAGCGGGACAATAAATTCTATTCCACCAGCAGGGTGACATCTAAGCACCCCCGGTTTATATACTGAAAATAATATAATACACTGTCCATGCGTATTGTTTTACCAAAAAACCGTTGGTAATGTCAAGTCATTCGGTTCAGTACTGTGGTATCAGATATCCACCCGCACCATTGAACATTGTCTGCTGATGCTAAAAAGTGGTGAATCTCAGTTCTCAGTTTAAGTGTATTCCGAACCGGTGGTAAATTCAACTGTATGTAACAAATTAACGTTTATAAGTGCCTTATCAGGACCTAAACTGAATAAATGACTTTTTGATTTTGATTTGATCTCACTGACCTATTATAACGTGTGATACGAATTAAATGTTTACCGTATCGCTGATTTATTTCAACCCTGACTGGTTGTGCAAAATTCAGATCTCAGGCATGTTTTCACTAGTAAATGTGAGCGACGCACATACGAATCTATGACCAATAATGGCAACTATATTATACATAGATAACTTGCCTACCTTTCGGTCTCAGCCAAAAGTTTTTTGCTTAATTAACCAATGGGGTAACAAGCATATAGGGAATAAGGAATACCTATTATCGATTATTTGAACGACGATTATATGACTTTCTCCTGCCTTCCAAGGCGTTATGTTTTAATTCTAAAACAAGAATGAATAAAATTGTGCTACAGAGGCTTACACTATGTTGACAAATTTACCCACCCTCGCAGGGTTTTTGGGGGTTCAATGGAATACTAGAAATATTATTGATTTTCTTTCAAAATCACCTTAGAGCCTAATCGGTCTATTGAACTTATCGAGCTTGGTAATATCCCAAAAGAGTCTGCACTACCGTGATTCAGCATACTTTTTTGATTCAACTGCAATCGCAATCTCATTTTCTATTGAAATTTATAATCAGATGAAGCCTGTAAGCGCAATAAACAGTCGAACAGTTGTTTAGCCAGGAAAATGTTGCATTGCAATAACAAAGCACTCCTCGCTATCTCGAAAGCATGACAATATCTAAATTAAACGTCACCTATGTTCGGAATGAGGGTGACAATCATCTGATGAACCGTATCATCGTCATATGAATGTAACATTCCAATTTCTTTCATATATTAGATTAGATCCTCGTCTATTGTTACTGATTACCAACTACTGCTCGAGGAGCACTTACACAGCGGATACGCCTGCATAATAATATGGAATGTACATACTTAGTTGAAAGTTTTGTATTTAGACTAAAGCATGAATAAATGTTTTACGAAGAAAAAGCACCTTTGTTCCACGTGGAATTACCACCTAGCATAACATTACCTTCTATCTTGTTTAATCTCTAAACTGCTACCTCAGCTAAATTGGTTCGAAACAAACTTTTGTAACTAATTCCTCGATAGTATTTCGGAGGGCAGACCTCAAGTTCAGAGCTTTGACAGTCCCATTCACGATACAGCGCTATCGATAGATACATGGACGGTTTTTCTACCTCCAAGTAGGTACCATAAGATGGTCTGGAATTATAGAAATATGATTATTGGATTGCTTGTTGTAACCATGGCATCTTTGTTGAAAAATCGCTTCTAACCGTAGCTTGTTTGAAATAAAATGAACAAACTTAAGTAGTCCATTTGTCACAATGACTCCTGTACTAATAAAGTTATTAACTACTTGCTTCTTACACTTAGATGAATGTTCATTATGCTGAATAAGTCAGTGGTATCAAATGTATGCAGTTTTAGTTCTCATGTGTTGGTTGGACATATTTTGATATATATTGATACGATAGATAGTCGATTGACTCGTGTAATTTTTAGAAACATATCTAAAATTTAAGTAACGAATTTTGTATATCCAGACCGACACAGCGTTGTCTTAATTTTGTAGTGTGTTAAGGTTACCTTCAACCTTGTACCTTGTGTAAGTACCCTTGTACCTACATGACTTCACTTTCCAGTTTTAGAACAAGTAAAAGTTATGTTATGATGTTACTTTTGATCGTTTATGCAGTAATGTTGCTGGTGATTATAGCAAAATACCACATGTGAGTAAAAATGTACTGTATGTAATTAACGTTTTGATTAGAATATATGATGTACCTACACGTGTCGGAGAATAATAATGTCGGTAGGTACATAGACTTAGCAAAACATATAGCTATACATTACTGTGTGTACAGATTGTATACGATAAACGTAACACAGCAAAATCCACCAACTATTGACAAGACCTGCCAAAGCTGCATCTTTAATAGGGTGCGAAATAGAATAATTCATCGCTGGTGCTGGCATAATCAGTTCAGATCCACTAAATCTGGTCTCATGCCCATTAGAGATCTGCAACCCTTTCAGACAGTTACCATATAGCTGATAATAAGCCACTAATCGCGGGATCACATTATCTTCGCATGATTAATTAAATACTTGAATGTTGCTTTTCAATCACATACGATACATGTTTTTATGTTCATCAATGATTTGATTAAGATCTTTGCTTCTAGCCATTTACACCTACATATTTCGTTTGTACTTTATAAATAAAATTACAGTACCTCGCACATCTTAGTATTTTTGATACCTATTCTCTCTCACGATACCTTCAGACTTACACAGAAGTCTGTACACGTATGACCTATACTGGAGAAATCGCAGGTACCTACCTATGTCACAAATAACTTTATGCTACAAGCATAAAATCACATTGGCATCCACTTTCACCAGGCGAAAACAAACACGTCTCATTTTATAAGGTTTCAAATAACGGTCAAGTTTTAATAGAAGCGTTTTACCTGAAAATAAAACGCATATTAAATACTTACCTTATTTGAAACCTTAATTTTTAGTTCTGCCTGGTATTTCGACTCAATGACGAGATAGCGCGCGTGGCTCAAGCTCGCGCTCTGCCTGAGTGAATAGTGGGGAGATGTGCGAGCGAGACGGCAATATTTGGGTAGACAAAGAAGGAAGTCTAGAGCAGAAAACAAGGAAGGCCTATCTCATTTTATAAGGTTTCAAATAAGGTAAGTATTTAATATGCGTTTTATTTTCAGGTAAAACGCTTCTATTTTCATAATCAGTAAACAGTTTTAATTTTCTGACCCGGGTTTAAGAGCTCTTTTCTTTTTTCTGATGCAGAATTTAAGGTTATAAAATGCAAAAAATGCCAATTTACATAGTTTGTTTTAGTAATTCAATGGTTTAGAATTAGTAAGTCGGTAATCTTAAGGTTTTTTAATGGAGGTCACTGAAAAAAACAATTTGTGTTTATTGTAATGTTTTGCAAAAGATTAAACGTAGGTATGCTAGACTTTTTGGCGGGAACTTGCAAAGTCACATAGCGTCTTCGTTTTATTTCCATAAATTCCTGTAAGTTCAGGTTAATGCATATTATCAGTGGTGTTTTATCCAATAAAGATCAATCAGATCTATGTGCACACAAGTTCAGTGAAATGAATTATGTATATTGTGACTTTTCAAGTTGTCTCAAAAGGTCCGTGAGAAGTTTTAGTACTGTTTAAAAGCGGACTGTATGTAGGTAGGTAGGTATAAATAATACTTTTTCTAAGTTGTAAATCCAATATATTAAAAATGTAAGCTTGTTAACTTGTATATCTCCAGGAGAATAATTATAGCGCGATCTAATCTACTTGTGATGCCATCTATTATCAAAATAGGTCATTTTGACGTAAACAGTACAATGACAACTATTTTACTAAAATATATCTGTTACGGACGGTGACTGATAGTGCGGACTATATAAAAATGATTTATTTAGTGACCAGAACTAAAATATAACTTGACACTGGCAAAAATAAGTCCTCATAAAAAAGATTTGGTAGCCTAACTTACCTATTCAAAATATAACTCGACACTGGCAAAAATAAGTCCTCGTAAAAAAGATTTGGTTGCCAAACTTACCTATTTATAATATAACTCGACACTGGCAAAAATGAGTCCTCATAAAAAAGATTCGGTTGCCAAACTTACCTATTTATAATATAACATGACAGTGGCAAAAATAAGTACTCATAAAAAGGATTTGGTTGCCAAACTTAAAACTAAGAAGATTTTAAATTTTTCGTAAAATAAATAAATTCTTTTAAGAAATTATTTTATGTTACTTGTTACTTTTTATAACTATACTATTATTGTAATAGGTACTAACATACTGTTTGGAAAATAATCATTGTCATCAAACACAATTATAAATAAAATGTGTATTTGGCATTTCTGTTACCTTTAACCGACGAATATTATCTAATATCACTCTCGTAATTTCGTTTCATCATTACTAGCGTTATTCAACAGAAAAAGCTATATAGACCGTATTTAACTACGACAAACCTAATTTAACACCTGGCAACATTCGATATTAATAAAACTGTGATTGTGATGGCGTACAGTTTCAGATATCTGTGGTGCGGAAGGCGTACCTACAGGTGTAAAGGAGTTCAAGCGAATATATTATTAATGCTGTTTTTAATCCTCGGGATAGAAAAATATTAATATTTTGTGAATGAACATAATAAAATAAGACTTGATTTTTGAATCATATTTGATTGAGACACGCGATGACACAATAGTGGGCCCAAATATGGTCAATCTCCTTTGGTTTATATACCTTTTTATCTATAAAATAATTTTTTACACGTTTTGTGACAAAACGTCATTTTCAATCATATTTAACCGGGAGCAAATTTCAGCGGAGGGTGCAATACGAATTGAGAGCAGTTTGCTCAGTAGTGGTGAACAGTTTAAGTTACATATATTAGGTCATTACATATGAAATTGGCGTTTTGTACGGGAGGAATATAAAGTCAATTTTTATTTTGTAAAATATATTTAATTAATCAAAGTATGCACCGTTGTTATCTATGCACTTTTGCCATCCCATAGGTAGTTTATTGATCCCTTTACTAAAAAACCATGGGGGCGAGAATTAATAAACTCTTTGAAGGCGGTTTGGACTGCCGCATCGGAGTTGAATTTTTTTCCTTGTAAGAAGTTTTACAAATTCCGGAAAAAATGGTAATCTGTTGGAGCAAGGTCCGGGGAGTACGGTGGATGTCGCAAACATTCCAATTGTAGCTCATCTAACTTAGCGGTTGTTTGTTGTGCAGTGTGTGGTCTTGGGTTGTCGTGAAGCAGCAGTGGCCTAGAGCGATTGACCAATCTCGGTTGTTTAGCAGCTAGTTCTTTCTTCATGGTTTGCAGTTGCTGACAATAGATATCTGCCGTAATCGTTTGGCCAGATTTTAGAAAGCTGTAGTGAACGACAACGGCGCTAGTCCACCAAACACTCACAAGTAACTTTTTCTGAGTCAATTTTCGTTTAAGGCAGGATTTGGCTGGGTCTCCAAGGTTCAGCCATTGCGACGAGCGCTTCCGATTATCGTACAGTATCCACTTTTCATCACAAGTAATGATTCGATTTAAAATCCCTTCATTATTGAGTCGGTTGAGCAAAGTAACACAGCAGTCGACGCGTGTTTGCAAGTTCGATTCACTCAATTCATGAGGTACCCATCGTTCAAGTTTTTTTACTTTCCCGATTTGCTTCATGTGGATTAATACAGTTTTATCACTTACCCCGAAGCCTGCAGCTATCTCTGAAGTGCTTTGTAATGGATCCGCTGCCACAATAGCCTTTAATTCTTCATTTTCCACTTTGGTCTTCGGCCGTCCACGGGGTTGGTTCTGAAGGTCGACTTTTCCGGAACGAAAACGTTGAAACCAAAAACGTACCGTGCTTTCTTTTGCGACACCAGCGCCGTACACATAATTAATCTTTCGAGCTGTTTCTGCAGCACTGGTGCCACGGCAGAACTCGTACTCGTAAATATACCGATATTTCATGTTTTCCATTGTGCGATAATAAGCGACGCCAAAGAAAAAAATAATGAGGAAAATACAAATGAATGACTGTTTTCAAAACTCAAATGTACCAGCTAAATAAATTTATAAATTTGAATTTGGAATTCTTAACCAAAGAGGAGATATTTGAGATCAAAGTGGTCAGTACGACAAAACGCTAATTTCATATGTAAGGACCTAAATAATTTATATTGTTATGAAAATAAATTGATAGATTATTATATTAGACATCAATGATATTTTTTTTTTGAAAATTGTTCATCGTCTCATATTATGTATCAACATGTCAATACATTAAGAAATCCGTATCTATTCTGATTTCCTTACATATACTATGCAATTTTCCAAAAGTACACACACATCAGTCATTCCACATTCTAGGTTGTGTGAGTGCATTCGTCGTTTGAAATCGTGAGCTGTCCGCGCCTTAAATAAATATGAAACTGAAAAAGTTTACTCTGCGTCATGTTATAATGGAGCAATGGATCTTACCTTCAAGCGGGCCGTATGTTCGCTACCATAGCAGTAAACAAAAAACTTGATTGATTGCATAGCTGTTTTTTCTATAGATAGACTTGTGTGTTGACCTTAATCTCATGGTAAGTGCTGATGTGACCAAATGTGGCGAGCACACACACCCAACGATGATTCCCAGGATGAAAAGTAGCCTTTAATACTCAGGGATAATGTAGATTGCTACTAGTGAAAGAATTTTCAAAATGGGATCAGTACTTCCAGAGATTTCCTCATCGAAACATACAAACTTAACCTCTTTATAATATTAATGTGGATAGAAGTACCGCAGTGTTTAATAAACAAATTATTCTCAGCACTAAAGACCCCAGTCCACAATCAACTACCCTGACCAGTTCATTTGCCCATTCGGTCCATAAACACAGATTAATTTACAACCGAGGACATACGTTTACGTTACATACGTACAAATAGTTTTCCGTAGATATGGGATATATCAGAAACCGTCAATAATCAAAGATACCTACTGTACTATAAAAGTTAGTGATGCTATGCATGATTTACCCGACTGCCGAAAGTAGAGTTTGTCATGCAAGTTGCAATGTCTTCGAAGACGATAAACAATAAATGGGAAAGAAGAAGTGATCAATAAATAAGGCTGGCTGGCTACCATTTTGAAATTGAAAATCCGTGTTCCGACTGCTGCACTTGAGAGCCAGTTCCATCTTCTAGGCTTTGTGTGCTTCGGCCACATGAACTTATCATGGTGAGATTATGGTCAAACAAAAACCTATTCAAATGAAAAAATTACAGTTTAAAAAAACTAAAAAAAACACTCTTTAAAAAGCCCTGCACTAAAAAGTGTTAAATAATTATAAAATTGAACCTAAGTATATTCTCTGTCTATCCCGTAAGGGCCTAAATGTAAGCAATTTTTGTAATTAAGTTCAATCTTTGAATGAAAAAGCGTGTTAAAAAGGATATTTGCCAGATGATCCTTGATAAATATATAGTTGTATATTTTAATGCCAGTAAGAAAAACGTTTTAAACTTAAAATAGCGAATATGTTGGAACGAATATTCGGTAAAATAAGGATAGCTTAACATTTCGAGTGCATTCTAGTTTGTTCTGTATTCTGCGGCTCGGCCAAAACGTTGGACGTCCAGTAAATTGGATTGGAATTATTTGTATTGGTTTGGGCCATGTAAAAGTGGAGCGTACGCGGCTGCCACTATTGATACTGTTCGTTGAAAATGTAACACTGTGAAAGGATTACTTTTGGTTTGTTTTTTTGTATGTAGTATGCCTTTCACACGTGAGTTGGTTGCATGAGTAATTAGGCTTGAATGAACATCTGTTCATGAAAACATGTTTATGTATGTTTAGTATTATTATAAAGCCCAGCCGGCTTTGCAACGCACTCCAACATATTATTTTATACAGCTCTACCCTGCGTTTTCACCCGACTTCCCGGGATAAAAAGTAGCCTATGTTTACGTTCCAAAGAGCTTCTTATTTTAGAGCATCAGCATCAGCGTCATAGATGTGAAAAGGTACAGACAGAATTACTTTCGCATTTATAATAATGGACTAAGGTAGAATTGAATTTACGTCTATAAATCCTCGCACCTCCAATAGATCAAGAATTTTATAAAGCTAGGAGATTTATTTACCCCTGCCACCTACCGGCTGGGGCCGAGGGATAATGAAAATTGACATATTCTTTCTTTAGATGTTCGATTAACTTTGGTTCGGTTCGTAAGTGATAAATTATTCTGAGTGGTAGGTAATAGAGAGCTAAGTGCAGTTTTAAGTTGTGAGGTACTCGTATGATTGCTAAAGAACAGATAACTATAATGTAATGACACTCAATACATTATATACACAATCCTTGACAACATTTGACGGGCAGGCTGGTTTGATACCACCACAGTCTAGAACTCTTTTTTTTTCAATTCAAATTCATGATATATATCTGCAGTTATCTGGTTTCTAATCTATCTATATAATTAATCTTACGAACATTGATATTCACTTAAAAATCGTTCTGTAATTTTCGCGTGACGTTCGAAGTTTGGACAATTTAAAATAGTTAAATATAAAAACAAATACATTTTACGAATTACCATAATTATTAAAAAGAAGCAACAGAAAATGTCCGTAATATCAAAGCAGAAAATTAACATTTATAGTATAGGTTCAAATTATACGTCTGAATTCGTTAATAATTTAGAATTCCAATTACAATTTCAAAATGAATTCAACGTTTTTTCACGGTATAATTTTATGAACGGTCTTTATCGAGAATGCTTTAATTATATTATTGGTATTTTATTAGAAAGTAAATAGAGGCAAGGCAAGGCAGTGGATGCTATCGATTTAATAGATTAACAGACTTGAAGACTTAATTGAGAAGACTTTGGCTGGGGTATTCTCCAGAAATAACTAGTAGTATTATATTTGAAAATAAGAAATCCTACAATACACAGAATATACAGAATATATATAATATACAGAAGACGTCTAATTAGCAGTTATAAAAAAGTATACGGCCCGCATGATGGTAAGCGGTTTCCGTAGCCATATGGATACTTACAACACGCGAGGCATCACTCACGCTTTACAGACCTTTCCTCTCCAATGAGCTCTGGCGACCTTACTCACGCGCAGGAACACAACATAAAGTTATTTGGCTGCGGTATTCTGCAAGGTGGAGGTACTTCCTCAGTGGAGCTACTCTTTGAGCGAATAAAAAACTATGCTCTACCTCACTTATTTTTTTTTTTTAATAATCACTTCAAAATCTACAAGTCCTGATAAGGCATGCACTTATGAACGTTACAGTTGAAACTACCACCGTTTCGGAATACACTTAAACTGAGAAGAATCCGGCAAGAAACTCAGCAATTAAATCATATACCCGTTTACTCCAAGAGGTCATCATTTCCTATCTTCTATGTCAAACATTTAAAATGTCAGATATCACATCTGTCATTTCTAAAGGAAAGAAATCACGTTCAAAAGCAAACGACGTCAGACCCCTTCTTCATTCTCTAATGAAGATACAATGAATAAATACAATTTTTATAGCGAACATGATATACATACAAGTGGAATATTTGAAAAGGTTCTATTACCAAAATAGCTTCTCATAAAGAGGTTGTGTAATCTATGTGAATATTTGATGTTGGCACCGGCGCGTGTATGGGGGCACTAAACATTTCACAAATATCAGGATTATCCACAACGGTACGAATGCCCTTTGGAAAGTTTCGACAGGTGATCCGCGGTGTACACGGAAAATAACTTAGCATCGGAGACTGGACATTTGGGCTGACGTATATTAGTTTAATTTGGAATTTGAGTTTTGCATTAAACCGATAGGCAAGCAACCCTCCTTCTAAATTAGAAATTCTTTTTCACTTATTTCGATATATTAAATATCGAAAATATTATTACTTCAAGTATAATTTACTCGAGAGTTCATGAAGTCTATAATTTATAATTTTCGAATATTTTGAAGCTCAGTATAAAGTTTTAATTATCGGAAAAGATTATTGGAAATTCTAATGCTTGAAAGTGAACATTTTCTCATTACTCTGAAGATGCTCTTAAGTCTTAACAGAACGGTTTTGAACGGTTGTATAAAATTAGATTATAATATTATTTACATGATAAATTATTATACATCTGAAAAATTATAAGAACCTGACGAAGCTTCGTTCAACAAAAGCTTAAAGCTTACAGATCATTTCCTCTTATAGTCCCACCTGTATAGGGAAGCTCGTGAGGGTTCAACGACCCCAACATCCTCTCCGTAGATGCCAGGCGCAATAATAATAAACATTTCCTTTGAACTTAAGCTATCTAATCCGACGTAGATCGAAACATTGTACAATAAACCTTATTTGGTAGGTCTAGAGTTCAAAATTAGTTAATTGTATTGTAAAGGAAAGTTTGTTGCAATAGAACAAAAGTGTAATTGGAGTTTTCACGCGTCAGTGAATCGGGAGCCATGTGGTGCACGAGGGATAAAACATACGGGCTGTTGTTACGTAGAACCGAGCATCGAGCAAACTATAACATATTTTTCAACACACTCGCTCGTAAAGTGACATTTATTGCAAAATAAAAGTCTTTTTTTTCCTCACAAGTGTGTTGAAAAACGTCGTATGACATGCGTGTGCATTGATTATTACACTCTTGGCTCCCTTATCACGTTCGCCTGCGGCTCACGCGCTTAATACCGCCTGGAGTATTAATAATCATATTTGCACACATGTATCAAAATGTACTAATAATATGACCATACTCTATTACTGAAGAAAATAATGCCTGTAATGACGATAGTATCTGATAGATGCTAATGTATATTTATAGTAAAATTTGCTGTCCCCCTTGGTTTAATTCGCGTTCTGCGATAAAAAGTAGCCTGTACTACTCGGGAATAATGTAGCTTACTATTAGAGAGAGAATTTTTCGAAAAGATCTATCAAAATACTTCGAGCACCTACGCGTTATAGTTATTTTAGAATGGTACAGAATTAAGTTTAAAAAAAATCTAATTATAATGGTCACAGCTACAAAAAATAAACAGTTGGGTTTATTGGACCCCAACATGCTTAACATATTTATTGCCCGTGTATAAAATATTCACCAAAACATAGGAATTTTGATATACTACAATGTACAAGGGACAAAGCGGCTGAAAGTTAATTGAACTGTAGTTGCGGCTTGCCGTATCTTTGTAATTTATCATTTGAAATACGCTTGTATTTCATACGAGAGTATTGTGGGGTCACTTGAATATTGTTTGGTAATCGCAGTGAGATTTACACCTATGTTTTCCTTTTTTGTACTAACCTTTTTTAAGTGCGGTAAATATTCCTTGAATAAAATAAGATTCAGTGTAGAAAAAGCGTTAAAAATCTTCTGATGGCCGATTCTTATAATTTACGGACCGTTATGAAGTTAAAATTAAGACTGCAATATCTATCTTTAGCACTAATGAAGCACATACCTCATAGCTTTGCATAGTAGACCCATGGATCACAGATAAAATTAGCTTACGCATCTATTTATATGCCCATTTTGGCGATAAAAAATGCTACCATTTGTTTAGCAGAACGATAAGTTTTAAGTAAATCGTATCAGAATTGTTGGTAGACTTCTAGGCAACTTTTCGATGCTTAAGCCTACAATCATCACTTTAATCATGCTGATATTATAGTCTCGATCTCTAAGTTATCGTCAAACACATTTTTTTTTTATACCACTTAGGTGGCAAACAAGCATACGGCCCGCCTGATGGTAAGCGGTTACCGTAGCCTATGGACGCATGCAACACCAGGGGCATCGCAACGCGCGCGTTGCCGACCCTGAAGAAATCTCTTCACACCCCTTTTGAAGAACCCCATGCTGTACTCCGTTGGGAAAACCACGGCGGGGAGCTCATTCCACAATCTGAGCGTCTGCGGAAGGAAGCTCCTTTGAGCCCGCAAAGTACGAAATAATTCAGGTTTCAATACGTGAGGATGGACGGGGAACATTAGAATCGATGGCGAGAGTTGCGATGGTAGAAGGTAGCCGTGGGCATCATCCTAAACAGTTCTTTAGAACACTGTCGGTTGTACAAGCGGTAGAACACACATAAGGAGGCAGAATCTCTCCTCAGACTGAGCCCCTAAACCGCTTGTGAGCTCGGGATCGTCATTTTTAAAAATATAAAGATATTGTTCTGATTTTTGGAAAATTGAGGGTTAAGATCTTTTCGTTGGTTAAATTAGTTCTCCCTCCTTGTCTAACAAAGGTTTTATCCCGCATTTACCGTTTGTTTGAAGTATAACCCTCTACTGAAGCCAGTGAAGGTAATTCCATCGCGGGTCTGTCTCGCTCCGTCGCTCATTCGCTTACCGAGCGATGGATTTTTAAACTCGATCGCTCAAATTCGATTTATGATCCGCCGCATATTAATATATCGAACATGTACATGAGATGATTTTATAAAAGTATGCATTATTTTGCGTTGAAGCTCTTAAAATGGCGTTGTAAAAATTTTCTCTACCTTTTATATTTTACAGTGTTGTGTAGACATGTTAAAATGTTATGTGAACACATGAAAGAACTACCTTGAAATGAGCTTATTGTGGAATATAAAATTAAATTGAAAGTACGCTATCATGAGACAGATCCTGATTCTTACTTAGCCGCCTCACGGCTTAAACAAATTATTTTTAAGTGCGCACGAAATGCTGGAGTATTCCCATTTGAGCACCCATTTTTGAGCACCAATGTTATCTTGGTACCATTTTTTCATATGTATATATTTCTTAAAGGTATTTAGAGAGGCATTAAATATAAGTAAAATAGAGCGTACATTATTTTTCATAATTAGCTATTACCTAAGTAATACAAACCACTATAAGTATGATCAGTGCTCTAAGCGAAATAGCTTTGGTGCTCTAAAAATGGGTGCTCTGACGATAATACTTAGTAAAACTGCTAATTGTTATCGATTCGTTTTATTAAACACCAAGCTACAAAACCATCGGTGCTCAAAAGGGAATGATTACGAATTGAATTTTTGTTCCCATTTGAACACCGACCCAAAATATGGATCGGTGTTCAAAGCCAAAGCCATTTATTCAATTTAGGCCCCAGAAGGGCACTTAAAGTTCACATTTACTAAAGCTACCGCCGGTTCGGAACTCGGCCTTCAACTGAGAAGAATCCGGCAAGAAACTTAGCAAGGTTACATTTTTTAAATATTTTTTGAACAATCTGACTATATTTGGCTTTTTCTTTTCCAAATAATTAACAATAAAAAAGATATACCTAAGCATAGATACAGACGAAAAAGTTCAAAAGGGAATACTCCGAAATGCTGTGCCAGTGTGTACAAAAACGCAAATACAGCATTAATCCGGAGTCGTAGAGTGTTAACAGAAGCGGCGCCAAGTGCGATACTTGCGAACTTAGACAGCCACCTTCGCCGCAATTGAATTACCTAATAAGATTACAACGCGGTTTCTACAGCGAGCGATGCAGAATGCGTGCTAAAAAACTTTACGTGTTTATACACTTAACCCGTTCCAACGGCTTGGTATAAAAGGCCGCGATTGAAGTTGCGTAATGAAAACAGTTTCTATATTGCGGAGAGGTAGTGAATTCTTTTAAAGTGGCTTTTATAGCAATGGTTAGCTTATCTTTTATGATATAACCTTTTGATGAAGTCTAAAAAACGGGAACCTATATAACTAGAACTGTCTATCATTTATAAAATGACAAAATTATAGTTCGTGGAGTTTTTTTTTATGAAATAGTGAGTTGTGACGTCATTATTTTACAGCATTAAATGATCTACTCTTAGTGGTTCAAGTGGGTATTAAAAATGTTAAAGAACGTTCAATTTCCAACATATTTGTATTGTTAGACGTTTTATACACTGGCATTATTAAACATTGGCAATTATCTTATTTAGACAGACTCCCCAATGTATTTTTTTTTATTTACCATATGTTTAGGAGTTTAGGGCGATGAAAATAAGCACAAACACCGTTCACTCAATGACTTGTTTATTGGCACTGTTTTACATGGTCTAATATGGTATAAAAACTAAAATTTGTATTTAATTGTACGGAGCACTTGTACGTAGTTTGAAAGTTAACGTTAGAGAGAGAGAGCGAGAGAGAGAAGAAAGAGACAGATATAATTTAGTATCACAGATATACTAAACACCATACATAGCACGCAATCATAATATTTAAAGTTACCAGAAATATTATAAGAATACAAGACGTGCAAATGAGAATTAATTAAACTGGCAACTCTGTAAATATTTGAAAACATACCGAGTTATTTTAATTTAAGTAAAATTGAAGCTGAAAAGCGCGTCGAGGGTTGCACTCCGAATTTTTAAATTAAGCAGCGGTCTGTTGACTGCATCGTTTCGTTGCTTCTCAAGGAAGGAAGTAATTAATTACTAAATACAATGCTCACAGTATTCGAGGAAAAATGGCGTTTTTAAACAAATAGCAGCGGAATGGCGTTCGCGTTGCGCGCTCGAACAAAACCTGCTTTACTCCCAGCACATTCTATGCTCCCAGCTTTGTTTGAGCTACAATCTGCATGCATTTTGTACAGTGTCGTGACACTTGCATAACTTTTATTTACTTCACAACACAAGTTATTGCTATGATATTTATGTAATCAATCACCTAGTTTTTACAGTTCAAAAGTTTTGGACCAATACCAGATATATCTATATACAGGGTGTATTTCGCATGGTAACGCAAACTTCGCGAAAAGGCTACACCTAATGCCACTAATCAAATTGTGAAAGTCATTCACCTCGCTAATGATCGGTTATAAAAATTGTCATTTTCGAGCGCGCAATGTATTGTGAACACCGCGATTTAAACGCACGATAACGTTGTGCCTACGTAGTATGTCGCTGACCGCAGGCAAATATCGCCATAAGACACCGTTTCTAGTTTTATTTACATTGCTACTTTTAGTGAAAGTAATGAATTAATAACTTATTTATTTTAAATCTCTTTGGGTTAGGTAAGAATAACGATTATGAATAGTCTAAAGTAAAAAAAATAAAAACATTTGGGAAAAACCGACGAAAAATTCCAACATGGGGGGGTCCAGAATCATGTCCTGGACCCATGGTATCCGTTTGTGCGGCGATGTCCCTTACACGCTGTATATATAAAAGAAAGTCGTGTTAGTTACACTATTTATAAATCAAGAACGGCTGAACCGATTTGGCTGAAAATTGGTGGGGAGGTAGCTTAGAACCAGGAGACGGATATAGGATACTTTAAGGTAGGATAGGGTAGGATATACCTTGGGTACGCGGGTGAAACCGCGGGGCGCAACTAGTTAAGACATAAAACAACAATTTGAACAATAGGTTCAAAACGACGGACGCAATCATTACCCCGCATTCAAGAATTCCGAAGAACAATTTCCAAATCGTACTTTCGATACAAAAGTTTGCGGCGATGCTGTCTTTCCTACAGTACATAGTGAAACTTCTCTAGCTAGTTATAATGCAGTAGTATTTCATGTTTCATATCGCTTGCACTCACATCTCGGGTGATTGTGACCCGTTTGGCACGGAGCGGGCCTCGACGACCCATTACCGCGATATAAGGGTTACTTGCAAGTGTTGTGTAAAAAATTGCTGTTGCCGAGCTGCCAGCTTTGTTATATGTTAGGCTTTTTATATTTTTCTCGAAATTTGTAACGATGTCACAGAGCTGTGTTTATGTGCGAAATAAAATATCTATATTCTATAATAATGAACGTTGTGGTTTGGTGAATGGTACTAATCAATAAAAATATATACGTGATGCGTGGTGTTGCAAGCGTCCATAGGCTACGGTAACTGCTTACCATGAGGCGGGCCGTATGGTTGTTTGCCACCATAGTGGTATTAAAAAATTAAAAAAAAATGTTTTTTTTTCTTACTGTGGTAGGCTTATTTGTGTTCACAGTATCACCACGTCAAATAATACGACCGAAGGTGGCAAACACAATACGCCTAAAAGTAAGCTGGCTCTCAAGTGCAGGTGCTTGAACGTGATGTTACACGTCTAACGATAGAATGAAAGCATTAAGTAAATATCCCAAATATTTTCCAATCATATTTTTATGAAAACTCAACAATTTCTCATAAATCTATCTCATATATAATAATAGTATCTTTCGATACTCATATCGCACGATGCTATTTGCGCAAGTACTGAGAATGTTGGGCTCATTTGGCATGCATCGTAGCGAGTCTCGGGCCTTGATCACCCATTACTGCAGCCGCACGATTCGTAGCCAGTGCTACGCCGTAGCTTCGTAGCAGTTTGGTATCGTAGCGGGTATTGGCTTCGGAAAGTTTTGAAGTATGATTAGCTTGGGTGTTATATTAGGTTATAAATGTTCTTAGTCAGATAAAATATATATTTCTAACTATATATAGATAACTTCGTTCGCGTGGTGCTACCCTACCCCGTGGTGCTACCCTACCCTACCCTAACCTAACCTATCTAAACCATCCAGGGAGTTAATTCTACTGTACGTGTGTATGTCACTGAGCTCCTAAACGGCTGGACCGATTTGAATGTTTTTCATCAATCAATCAGCCCGGCAGATGGCGCTGCAGTCGGTATCTAGGTTATATTATTGACTGCAGCGCCATCTGCCGGGCTGATTTGTGAATCTAAGCCATCCAGGGCGCCACCCAAACGCATACAAAAAAAACATTCAAATCGGTCTAGTCGTTTAGGAGGAATTCAGTGACATACACACGTGCAGTAGAATTTTATATATAAAGATATCTAATAATAAGCCTTCCTTTCTTTAAAAGGTCTATATTTCATGATAACAATCCCAACTTCTTCACTGCTAAGTCATTAATTAACTTAGTTACCTACATAACCTACAAATAAGCAATGTTGCGTGTCCATTGTCTATTACTTACGTACGACACAGATGCTATCGAGCAACTAACACCGTTCATAAAACGAAAGTGGAAAAAAGGTAAGTGCCTCATGATTGAATCATGGTATCATGGTAGCTAGGTGGTGTTTTATAACTTTTTTTAATGGGAGGGTTATGGCTGTGATGGATTGAAATTTTAAGACCCAAGGGCCTTATTTCATTAAGCGACATGTAACTATAATGCATTCTACTATCTGTCTCCCCTAGCTGATTTCTGCGGTCGGAGTTCTCATGCGTTCTCCTCATGAAGCAAGGTATTGTTGCTTCATGGTTCTCCTTGATCGCCGCGGTCGCTGTGTGCAATGATCAAAAGCGCCGCATAGATTACTGTGAACGCGGAATGTAGAACTCTAGACCGCTCGCTGTGGGATTGGCGCCTAAATGTTATGTAATGAATCTGAGATTTTTTTGAAAAATAAAACTGTTTTACAAAAAACTTAAACCTACTTCAAACTAAACTAAAAAGTTATCAAATCTGACCTAATGACAATGGGACCAAACGGGAAGTTCCTAACAAGAAAAGAATTTCCCTAATCGGTTAATAATAGATGAAGTTCTGAGGTGACAAACATAAAACAACCGATTTGACAACCTCCTCCTTTTTTTGAAGTCTGTTAATAATGTTGAATGATTCTACAAACCACACATAACAACTGCAGTTATGTGTAATTGGACCATAATTGGGGATTATAGGTATTTCTTGTTATATCCTCAACGTATGACCTCGACTCTAAAAAAAGCTATGTTTTTAATCCCATCGATCATTCTTAACAATTTATTCACCATCAGATTTCAATCGCTACAACGATAAATTATGTTTAATATTTAACCTTAGGCTGCGTAATGGGTCATTAAGTCCCCCAAGTTCTAAGTTTGGAGGTTTTTGAAAAGGCTTTTAGCAGTATATCGTGGGGCAAGTTGGCAGGAAGCTATGAAACGTAGCCGCCAGCGACACGGATCGTTTCGATTCGCTCCAATGGATTGGGGATTGGCCCTCTCGATTTTATAACCACTTTATTCTGAAGCGTGTTGGTAGATATACGTTTAAATATGCCTAGACGTATTCTTAAGATCAATATTATGTTAATCATTATGAAATACAGGAGGTATCTTGCTTGTCTTGGGGTAGATTACTGATGAAAAAATTGTTCAGTTTATTTAAATCACGAACGGTAGGCATTGTGTAAGAAATCTGGGAACGTCGCACGTACACGTCACCGGTCCAATTATGCATTCCACCCTCGACGTGTTGCCCTCCGCCCCTGCCTCCCCCCTCTCGCCCCAGGGGCTTGGGCAATTGGTGTTTCTTTGCAGAAAATATGCCGGGTATCGGTTACTTATTACCGACTGGTGCGGATGGATCATTTGCTACCCCGCTGGTTTTTAAGTAACTTATTTACTCAGAATATGTTTATTACAGAAATATAGCTGTCCCCCGCGATTTCACCTGCGTTCCCGGGATAAAAAGTATCTGTCCTTGTCCATACCATAGGCTATCTGCATTTTAAATTTTATGATGATCCGTTGAGTAATTGAGGCGTGAAGGCGTAACAAAAACTCACTTTCGCATTTATAATATTAGTTAAAATTTTAAGGTGTTGATAGCTCAGTGGTAGTCGAATGCTGTGGTTAAAGTAATGGATTCGAATTCGAATCTTACAATGACCATAGTTATATGATCGATGTGAGGGTAGTTCCCACTAGTTGAAAATCAAAATGTCCCAGGAGGATATTTATTTATTCTCCATAAATAAATATCCTCCTGGCATCGCATACACACAGCGAGCGATACTCGGCGAGATTTGTCGCGCGCACGTGGATTGCCAATTTACATATAAATGATGTCTGTGTCGATTGGCTCGGGTAACGATCGAACAACCACGGAAGGGCTACGGGCTAATCGTATATTCAACATGCGGAACTGTTTGATAGACTTGTAGGTTTAGTCGATGGAAGCCAAATTTGCGAAATGGCTATACGAATGCCTTATTCGGTAAAAGAACCAATTTTGACAAATACTGCTTTGGAAAAGGACTAGTATCAAAAATCGTAACCTGTACAGGAACCTAGGATCTAACCTCTATAAGAACCTAGGATCTAACATCTACAGGAATCTAAGATCTAACCTGTACAAGAACCTAGGATCTAACCTCTACAGGAACCTAGGATCTAACCTCTACAGTAACCTAGGAACCAACCTCTACAGTAACCTTGGATCTAACTTCTACAGGAACCTAGGATCTAACCTCTACAGGAACCTAGGATCTAACCTCTACAGGAACCTAGGATCTAACCTCTACAGGATCCTAGGATCTAACCTCTACAAGAACCTAGGATCTAACCTCTACAGGAACTTAGGATCTAACCTCTACAAAAACCTAGGATCTAACCTCTACAGGATCCTAGGACCTAACCTCTACAGGAACCTAGGATGTAACCTCTAAGCAGGACAAGAAATACAACCAAGTAGTAGATAGATAGAAACTAATATTATAAAAGGTAAAGTTTGTTTTATAGTTTAGATGTACGAGGTTATCTCGGGAACTTTACTCATCCGATTCTTTCACTAAAAGCAAGGCCACTTTATCCGGGAACGCGGGCGAGGACAGCAAGTATTCAATATTAGCATTTTTATATTATCTTAAATTGATGATTTAAACAAATTCTTAAGAAAAGTCCTAATACACAGAACCATCGATCCTCAGTTGGCCCCTAAGTCATCCATCACCATCAACCATGGTGTTAAAGCCTTACTAAATTAGGGTTATTTATACGCAAGCAAAGTCCAAGGCCGTAATAAAAACCCTTGTACATCAAACGTTATTAATGCAATATTTCATCCAAACTATGCCTTTGTCCCGCTGACCCAGTGGTCCAATATACAGAAAATGGGGGCTATGGTTGCCCCAGATTAATTATTATTAATATTTGGCAAGTCTTAATGGAAGAAGGATAGGCTATATTTGTAGAGATTTAAACAAAATACCAGTTTAAAATATTGTTAATGATGTATGAGAGAATTGATACAAATATTAAAAAATAAATCGTGACATAAAGTGAACTAAACAGTTCAAAATGACATAATAGTACATTATGATACATGTTTGCAAAATTGGTAATTACAGACGAGGCGATATTAACCCTTCGCGCGCCTTATACAGACCGTTTGTGTTTAAGGGGAACCGCGACCATTGTGCGCGAAATGCCACTGTGACGTATAAGACATAAGGTTTAATATTAACTGTCATTTAGTTACTGTTCCATATAAGTTTGAACTCTAGCAGGTCTTTCTTGTCTGGTCGTGCGCGCGACCAGAAAGCGCGTGAGCCGTAGTCGAACGCGATAAGGAAGCCGAGAGTGTAATGATCAATGCACACGCGTATCATACGACGTTTTTCAACACACTTGTGAGGAAAAAAAAACAGATTTGTATTTTTATAAGTAAATTTTTTGATAATTATCGATGAGAATGTCAATAAATATGGCGCGCAAGTTTTTTTTTTGACAGCTATTTGAATGAATGCTTCGTCGACGCACATATCAATTGCATTGAGGTACAAACTTAACATAATCGGCATTATACCTATCATAAAACTGTGCGGTAATGTAAATTAAAAAGCACTCGTGCGTAATAAGCTGCATTAAGATACTAGAAATAGTGCCATAAATTTAACTTTACGAGCAAGTGTGTTGAAATTGGATTACTGACATGATGACATTTTGACTGTTTAAGTGACCCGGAATGACATAAGAATTCTAACAATACCACACATTCCTAAATGGGATCAAACATTTAGATGTTAGTTGGAATAAGAAAACGCAAATTAAATGCACGAAGACTGAAAATATTACACTCTGCTTTCACAGTCCATAGATTTATAGTAGTCTAGATAACGCTTGTTCATTACATAGTATGAAACCGAGCGTGCCACTATTTTCTTACCTACGATGAAATAAAACATGCCCTTGTCTCAGCTCTCTCACTTGCGTCAACCTGGGTTAATAACTCAGATTGAGTTGCTTACCTGGGGTTAAACATACAATTCAATGTCAAACCCAGGTACAGTAGTACCCAACTGATATGGCTTACCGATGTACCTGCGCAGAAGATACATTTTCAAACGCGGGAAACCGCTATTGGTAGCCAGCTGCCGCCATGTTAGCGCGCGCCTTGCGGAGGGGCGTGACTTGCGACTGAGACGGAACTGACAGCTGCAGTGTATTATGAACCTTATAGTAGTGATCTAAGGTTGATTATAAGTTTTAAGCACTCTTTCGTTAATCTTCGGGGCCATACTTTCTTTACTGTGCGAACGAAGATTCACGACGCGCCTTATTAGTTGGGTAATACTGTAAGCGACTAACTTTAATGTTACAGTTGATAATGGCACAATTAGACTTGCCACTGGCGCGGGCGCGACTAAATTCATGTCGCATACTACAGTAGAAGCGCGGCAAGTGCATCGCATTGCACCTACTTGCTGGGCGGGCACGGAGCGGGAAGGAAGGCTAGCGGTATCTAGTGTACTCCGTATCTATGGTTCAACGTTTGTAAACGGCGACCTAAATACAGTTGGAGCATGAATACGGTTGTATGAATGAGTTCATTACATATCGCCCGGGACGTCGCGGGCGCCCACGCGTCTCCACGCTGAAAATGTAGAGGTATGATGTATGTGAAAAGGGGATATGCTCTGCAATTATTTATGTTGATGTACCGTTTAAGATTTTACCGCAGTACAGTACTGTTAAAGTACAGGAGTTTAACTATACATTGCTATTGTAAATATTCACAGCATATTTTCAAACAAACGTATATCGAACTCCTGTCATCATCATCAGCCTATAATGTCCCACTGCTGAGCACAGGCCTCCTTTCACAAATGAGGATGAAAGGGAATGGGCAATACTCCACCACGCGTGCCGACTACGGATCGGTGGAGGTAGGCTAGTAGTCAACCTACTGTTGGAAATTTTCAAGCCGCCCCTAGTCGGCTTAAAAAATGGCATCCAACTAGCTTAACGACTATCACAATTAAGTGATAACCGGGACCAACGGCTTTACGTGCCTTCTGAAGCACGGAAACGCTCGATATGAAATACCACTAGGCGGTCACCCATTCAGGTACCGACCACTACGGTGGTAGCTTAACTTTGCCGATCGATTAAGAATAGCTAATCATGCTACACCACGAGCGCTTTTACACGAACTCCTGTACCTTTAGCTATATTACGAATATTCCAATTTTTTTTATATCGACATTGACATGATGTACCCCAACGAGTTAGTAATTGCATACCTAATAATTGATATTCATGCATTTCAAAGTCAAAGTCAAAGCCATTTATTCAATTTAGGCCCCAGAAGGGCACTTATGAAGGTCACATTTACTGAAGTTACCACCGGTTCGGAACTCTGCCTTCAACTGAGAAGAATCCGGCAAGAAACTCATTTCATATAAAAAGTGCAGTTTAAGTTAACCTTTAGAAAATATTCCTGAATGTTTCGCATGCTGTGCCGATACCACAAGCCACTTATTTTCGCATCGGGGCTTGCCGTGCGTGTCGAAATTGTAAAGTCCTCCTCGCTCCCAAGTGCGGGATCGATACCCGGACAAGGGCATTACGCACCGACGGCCATGACAAATGTTCGCACAATGCTATGTCTTCATTCTCTTGCTGTCGCGCTCACTCTGCGGTTAGATTGCCGCAGTGTGAAGGACGCAGATTTTCTTTTTTAACTTCTAAAAGCTTGTTAACAAGGGTTTTGACTGATCTTTGTAAAGTCTTTTGCTTATGTCGCGCGTTTGATGTTCTTGATGTACTTATGTGAGTAATAACGTTGCTATACATCCATTTACGTAATTGTGTCAATCTATCTAAAGCTTACTCTAGTTGCTTTATAATGATTTAGGCTTCTGGAAAAGAGGTCGCATTATAAGGCAACCCTCTCGAGCCCTTATTATACTCTGTATATATCGTCTATGGCCCTGATTCTGTTGTGCACAACTAAACTAATTTTAATGTCACTATGTCTCTTTCTAACAAAGAACATAAGAAAAGGATGTAAGAAATTTAGTCCTGTCAAATTAGTCCAATGCTTGATTTCAATATAGATTTAGTCGCCATCTATCGCGGTCACGCCTAAATACACGCAAAATAAGACGGCAAAGTTTAATTTGACAACTTAAAATATGTTCTATCCTTTTTCAATCATGTTCGTAAGAAAGAGATGAGATGTGACTAAAATTAGTTTAGTGCGATTTACAACAGAATCGGCACCAATATATATAAAATTCAATGTCCAGACTGACTGATATATCAACGCACAGCCTACCTAGAGACATGAAATTTAGAGGGTATATTCTTTGTGTAGAGTAGGTATCCACTAAGAAAGGGTTTTTCGAAATTCCACCCCTAAGGGGGTAAAATTGGGGATGAAAGTTTGTATGAAAGTTCGTCAGTTTCAAAGTTAGAATCTTCAAATTTTGTTTTTAGGATGAAGATTGAAAATTAATGTATACGTGTCTCAGCATTTTTAATAATTCCACCCTCGAACGGGATTAAGATGTGTTGTTTTGTTTTATTGTTGTAGAAAAATATGTAATTTGTTTCCTGTAGGCCACGCGGGCGAAGCCGCGAGCAGAAGCTAGTCAATCTATAAAAGCTTTTCTGTTTTTGGTTGGGCAACGACAATGTTGGATTACCTCCCGGTGAGTATATTTGCACGTCTTTCAGTGAACCACTTGCGGCCTATTCACGGGCTCAATGCTTGAGATTAACGCAAACATCGTCTTTGGAGGCTGCACGGAACGGAAATAGTGTTTGTCCTTGATTAGGGTTGCCACTTTGTAGAATAAGTTAAGTTAGCTATTTTAAATGATCCCTCATTTTGTTAGGACTTTAGGTCAAAAAATACTAAAATTCGCTACAGAGTGAGAACTCGTTGGCATTCTTAGTAGGGGTGGAGGAACCGGTTATGGTCTCATTTAAAATAACGAAAAGATATCAAATGCTTTATACATGCAGTGGATAGCCTTTTGTTTGACTACTATCTCATCGCAGCAAGTGGTGATATGTTCGAAGTTTCCCCAATTAGCAAAATTTGGTCCTGTAAGTGTCCTAGGAGCATGTATTTTTTGTCCTATAGAATTCTTGAAAACGCTTATAAAGCTGGATTTTGGCGCAGGTTATAGGACTATTACGTCCTTTAGTCGTTTTGTAACAGTACGGTAAAGTACAATACGATTTTATAATCATTTTATTAAGATAAAATTGTCCTATAAAGATCCGGTGATGCTATTACTGGAGCATTCATTTTTCACGGAGAGCTATTTTTTAATTTCCTTTCTCTCTTAAACCAGAAGTGGCAACCCTATCGTAAAAACTGAGAGCGAGGAGATAAATAGTGAAATGTTACCCTCGAGTTGAGAGCTTCCTATACGCTGTCACCATGGTGAATAAGCGCCGATTTTTGTTCAAAGACATTGATGTATGGATTCATGAAATATTCAAATAAATAGATACAGATGTCATAATGACAAATAACCCTCCTTTTTGCTTCGCCGTAGTCGGGTAGTAAAATGTGTTTGCTGTGTTATACAGGTCGTTGTTTTGGTCAGCGACGAGCGACTCAGGGTCGATAATACAAATGATACTGATGCTAAAAAAAATATAAAAAAAAATACTTTATTTTTTTTTAATAATAAAAATTAAAAAAATTTTTTTTTGAATATCATGTAATAAGCTAAAGTGTAGACATAATACTCAACGGGAGTATGAGGGAGTAAAGGGGTGGGGCGATGGCGGCTTGCGCCTAGCTCTAGACTGTGCATGTGCCTAGTAACCATACTTTGCGGAAATTTTATTTCAAATTGAATAAGGTATTTCTCAACATATTTACAGTATTTAATGGAATTAAGTCCATTTTTGGGGAATATATATTTTGTACTACCGCTCCTGGGTCGCTTGTCGCCGACCAAAACAACACCCTGTATACTGACTTGCTGCCTGCGTTGCTGTTAGGGATTTTTTCAAAATCATTTATTTCAAATAGACCTTCGCAGGCACTTATGAATAGTCTGACAAATAAATGATTCTGATTCTGATTCTGACTATAATACTCTAATACCGCTTTGGAAGGACTTATACGTGCGTTCTCCTCGACTGCTGGGTTCGCCGCGTGATAAAAAACGCCGCATATATTAAATTGAACGCGGAACGCAAAGACTGTGGGATCGGCTCCTAAACTATCTCACTGTGCTATCTCTATGCAAAAATCACAGCGATTCGTTGCATCGAGAAAGAAGGACAAACTAACAAACATGATTTCGCATTATATTAGTAGGACCCTGCTTACGGGAACAAGGTAAAAACTGCGAGAAGGGTATAGTGTAAAAAATAAACTCTTTAGCAGTGGTCGTTAAAATTAAGCCTTCTTCACTAACGTTACTAAGCGGAGATTTAGCTAAGCAATAACCCTGTCCCTGTTTTACATAAAGAATAAGATAGTGACGGGCACATTTCAAACCCAAAGCCAAACAAGTACGTGCTTAGTTATAATGTTTCGATCAAAAACAAGCATTATTCATTGTAAAATTTCACTGAACTTATTATTAAAATGTTCTTCACAACTGTCGCTTTATTTAACAGTTTTAATGAACCGATTTAATTATCCCTTTGATTCCATTGACATTTTCATAATTAGCGACCACTTCGGCGCTCCGAGCCCGTCCGAAATGTCCCGATTTTACCCGAATAAATTATTATAATGTGCCTAAGTATTTAACGAGTGCAATCTCAACTCAGTTTTAGGGCTCGTGTCGTAACGATGGGGATTATAAGTTAGAATTCTGGCTAAAGTAAGTGAAATGTGAAGGTGCCTCCTCGTAACTCGATAACGACTGTAATAACGTTTTGACGATGTGCTCCTTTCTGGATGATCCCTTTATCTTTTGTAGCTTTTTACTAGCCCAAGTTATTTGGCCTATATATTTTTAGCATACTAACTTTTGCCTGTGGGTTCACCTGCGATTCTAATAACAAAAACTAATATACAATTTATAGATACGAAATACTAAAAAACATTAGATAGACTAGACACTTTTTTGCCTTACGCAACCTACAGATATTACACGAATAAATTTGGTAGGTGTGCACCAAGGAGCGTTACAACCGAGTGCACCACAAATGAGCCGGATAATGCTTTGAAAATAGAAAATCCCCCGAGTGAAAAGAGCCTTGGGATAAAAGCGACCGCACACTGTACGGGCGGCGTGAGGTACATTGCTTTCATAATGGTCATTGGCTACTTTAGAATACAGATTATGGTGTTGATGTAGTCAAAACTTAGCGAACTGACTCTCAAGTACAACCAGAATATACTAGTAGTTGCTTGACAAAGTAAATCTCATATTATTTGATTATACAAATTTTAGGATTCCTCGTATGGCTAATGCTAATTTAGGACTCTTATGTAGCCACAGGCATATAGGCCAATCCTATTATTTAGGTTACTGTGTGGGCAGCGTCAACAAAACTCCAACTTGCGAATATAATTTTATTACGCTATACTAGGAGTGTACAACAATAATAATAAGACACGTGTGTTTATCAAATGGCAACGGTTGAGAATGGGATGAGAATGGCGACTGTGTGTGACGACTGCGTGTGACGACTGCAATGAGCGTTGCGCGTGACGACTGCAAGCGGCGCATACGGCGAACGCTTTATATTGCCGGGATAACGCTACGAGTCCCTACACAAATGAATCTGTGTATCGGTCTGTCTATCTCATATATTTTATATTTATATTTAAACTAGCTGCCCTTCGCGACGTCGTTCGCGTGGTTCTACCCTACCCTACCCAAACGCATGCAAAAAAATTCAACGCAGTTGCAGTCGGTATCTAGGTTATATTAACGACTGCCGCGCCATCTGCCGGGCTGATTTGTGAATCTAAACCATCCAAGGCGCTACCCAAAGCATACAAAAAAAAAAATTCAAATCGGTCCAGCCGTTTAAAAGGAGTTCAGTGACAAACACACGTGCAGTAGAATTTTATATATAAAGAAAATTCAGTTGCACGCACAACTCAAATGGCAGGGTGTAGAAACTTGAATAAAAGAAGAGTTTTTCGAAACCCGATCCCTCAGGTATTAAAATAGGTCTTATTATAAAGCTTTTAGTTTCATTTTTCTTTCATAAAAATAAGTCTTCGGAGATTTCGCATACATTGTATCCAAATAATTGTTATTATTATGTAAATATTTGGTTTAGTTACAAAGCTCCACAGTCCCCACGTCTCCCCCGAGCCTGACGCAGATCTCCGACCAATTATTCCAAGTGCCCACACACCGCCATATTGAATCCTTTGCCGAGCGAATCTCAAAGGGTTGGATGTAGCGCGAAAGGATATCTTATCACCCGGATAACGGGTGATTGATTCTACTTGCTTAGACGTCGGCGTTTCTTAGATGTTTCATTCATACTCGGTTTTCGTGATGTTTTCTTTCATAGACAGTAATGAAATTGGCTCCGGAAAGCTCTGATAAAATTTGCACGTTGACGTTTTAATTAAAAATTGTGTGAAGAGATTTTTTTCAGGGCTGGCAACGCGCGATTTATACTTCCGGTGTTGCAAGCGTCAATAGACTACGGTGACAGCTTATCATTAGGCGGGCCGTATGCTTGTTTGCTACCTTATCATACATTGAGCTGTGATTAATACGTATACAGAAGCTATCTTAAGCAAGGTTAGGTCCCATTTTTTTAGGGTCAACTAAAGTTCTCTGTAGCGCTGAAACAATTAGTCGCCTAAGCAGACAGTAGAAACACGTAGCGCTATCAGAACGCTTTTAGGAGTATTTTTCTCACAAACACCGTGATTTTCACGACGCTTACCCGTTTCGTTCATCGTTCTACAACAATAAGTGTGGCCGGACGGCCTTACTTAAACGGATCATAGTTGTGATGTGTGGCGTCTTCTCTGCTTTATAATAGTGGTATAAAAATAAATACCGACATTAAAAAAGAGGTGGAGGTTCTAAATTCTGAGTTATTGATTCGTTGTTGTTACAACAAACCTTTTAATATCGTAGTCAAATATAAATAACGACGTATTTGCTTCAATATCGATAATCCGAATAAGCTTCGCATTTATAATAGTTTTAATATAAATCATATACTTTTTATATTAAAAGCCATGCATATATGTTGAGTATAAGAGTTGATATAAGAATTCCAAAAGTAATATAACATTTTCTGTAATATTCCGAGGTATAGTTGCAGAGGGAACGTTACGAAGTGATATTAAATGTTCACTATTATTGTTGCAGATGGTGAATAGGAGTTGTGATAACTATAAACAAAATGAATGTACGGAATTTATGGTGAGTAGTTTTTTGAACCAGATCAAGTCCATACATTGTACCCAAATAATTGTTGCCGTGGTTTTCCCTATGGAGTACAGCATGGGGTTCTTCAAAAAGGGTGTGAAGAGATTTCTTCAGGGTCGGCAACGCGCGAGTGACGCCCCTGGTGTTGCAAGCGTCCATAGGCTACGGTAACCGCTTACCATCAGGCGGGCCGTCCGTATGCTTGTTTGCTACCTAAGTAGTATAAAAAAAAGTCCTTAGAAGCTTATTTAATCCTACTATATATAGCTATCTCCCGCGGTTTTACCCGCGTTCCCGGGATAATTGTTCTTTGAACAAAAATGGTATGCTTTCTACCTCTCTTCGAAAATAATGTTAAAAATTTCAATACACACAAACAACTTATTTTAGAATTCAAAACAGTACAAAAGTAGTAAGTAAAATTCCCAAGTAATCAAGGTAAGTGAAGCTCTAGGAAGCCTAAAGCGGTATTTAGGTTATTTTTAGCACCAGACAGCTGTACAGTAAAGGCCGGGTAATAATTTAGCAACTATGGCTTCCGTTCATTCATAAACGAGTTTCAAACGCTTGTGGTAAAAGGGTACGCCAATGAGTACAGGTTTTATCTGTGATTTACATATTTAATGGCGCTGGTTTTTGTGTGACGTAGAGATATGTAAGCCAGTCAAATTGAAGGTATATAAATGGATCCAGATCCAGGGATCAGGGATCCATTTGCGTATCTTTGTTCAGAAATATCTTTTTTTTGACAATCCAACATTCTTTTGAAATAATCTACGATTCAAAAGTAAATATGTTGGAATTGAAGGATTTCTAACTACCCACGTATTTTTATATATTACGTAACATAACAATCCAATTTTAGGCGACAATAGTAATAGGGGTACAATAATTTCATTTCAGTAATGTTGTAGGGTTTCGCCCACTCGTTGTATCAACCTGAGGGCTTTGGCTGCGTTCACACTAAACGTATACTGTCGACTGCGAGCGGATGCATCGAGTTTACTGCTTTTCCATACATATTCAACTTTTCGTTCACATCGATCCGATAATACACTAATGGTGCCGATTCTGTTGTAAATCGCACTAAACTAATTTTAGTCTCATCTCATCTCTTTCTTACGAACATGATTGAAAAAGGATATAACATATTTTAAGTTGTCAAATTAATCTTTGCCGTCTTATTTTGCGTGTATTTAGGCGTAACCGCGATAGATGGCGACTAAAATTATATTGAAAACAAGCATTGGACTAATTTGACAGGACTACATTTCTTACATCCTTTTCTTATGTTCTTTGTTAGAAAGAGACATAGTGACATTAAAATTAGTTTAGTTGTGAACAACAGAATCAGGGCCAATACCACACTTTATGCAAGCAAACTAATTTAAGCGAAAAGTAAGTAAATCAGGAGTACTATCGTGCTAACTTGAGTGTAGTCGACAATAAATTGGCGAGGTGGTATGTATGTCCCTTCTGTACGCAGCATTAGTTGGTATTGTTTCCTATAACGCCAATTTACCGGTGGTAATTTCATTAGCTTAGCTTGACCGTCATAGTAGGGCCAGCACTGAAAAAAATTATCTACAAAACTAGTTATGTAAGTTGACGTTTTGTTGTCGGGAAACTAACTTTAGTTGTCGGGAAACTAACTTTAGTTACATTTAATCAAATAATTTAGTAACGAACAAAAACTAGTTTTGTTACTGGACGTTTAGTTCACAAGTCACTCTGTTTAGGTTATTGGTCGTCAAATTTTGTGTTACTGTTAAATAAAATTTTGTAGTCACTTGTAGTCCATTTTTTCAGTGAAAACAGAAAAAAATAGTTTTGTGAATTTTATGGCAGTAGCGACCTTATTTGAATAAACGCGTTAGTTTTGATATCATCATTTGATAGTACAGATTCATAATCGCAATTCATTTTCACGTCTTCAATAAGGGTTATACTTGTTATTCAACTGCTTCAAGCGCGGGTAGGGAATCATATAAATTATTCGGCCTATAGTAACCGTTGATAAATAGGCCCATCGTAGAGGCATGTCGGCATACATTTTCTGCCCACTTCTCGCCGCGGGCGGGCGCAAAATTTCTGAGTGAGCGTATCTGGCTTTTTACGGGGAATAATATCTAAAATGTACCTAAACGCTGAAACTATTCTGGATATTAGACTCGTTGGGAATTTCGTGGTTATAAGCCCGGGGTTTTTCGTGGGAAGTTTATAATAGTATGAAATTTTTGTGAATTTATTACATCGCCTATAGTTTTCAAAACATCTTTTGAAAACTTAATTATAATTAAGGGGGGTAGATTTGGTGTAGAAACAGGATCGCATAATACCTGCAATCGTATATTAAATGGCAATACAATGTATACTATGTCGAAGCGAGATATAAGCTCGAAGTAGCGGTCATATAGGGTGACTGGTAATTAGTAAACGATACTAAGACACATGATTGTACTCATGATAACAAACAACTTTCCCAAAGAAACAAATAGGGATAAATAACTAAATTAAATAAAAGCTGATGGTGTACTCTTATTCTTGTTACGTACTAAATAAATATTATGGGCTCATGTGCTAAGTAAATTTAAAAAAAATGTTTCTTTGTGAAAGTTGTTTGTTATCATGAGTACAATCATGTGTCTATGTATCGTTTACTAATTACCAGTCACATATACGCCCCTTAAACAAATATTTTAAACGTGTTACCATCTACCACATCTTTTCTTTACAGCGAACAACATTGACGTAGCCTCCAATTAAATCCAAGTAAGAACATCTTAAGTGCTCAGACAAACCATAAAAATGGCGCCGAATAAATAACAAGATGCTATAGATTTATAGCTCACGTAATACAATCGCGATAAAGTTTACTGAAACATGAGAATAATGCTGTTTTTTTATATGTAGTAAAGCAGGAATGGAAGAAGCCTTGAAATATATAGCGCTGAAACTAAGAGCAAGTCCAGAAAGGACGAATTCGCCGCGAATCGCGTACGGAGGCTGGTCACCATGGCGTCCACAAGCATCTCGCGAATTTAAAATACGCGCGTATTTTTATACAGGGTGTTGTTTTGGTCGGCGACAAGCGACCCAATACTGTAAATATGTTGAGAAATACCTTATTCAATTTCAAATAAAATTACCGCAAAGTATGGTTACTCGGCACGTGCACAGACTAGAGCTAGGCGCAAGCCGCCATCGCCCCACCCCTTTACTCCCTCGTACTCCCGTTGAGTATAATGTTTACACTTTAGCTTATTACATGATTTTCAAAATTTTATTTTTTTTAATTTTATTATTAAAAAAAATAAGGTATATTTTTTATATTTTTTTTAGCACCAGTATCATTTGTATTATCGACCCTGAGCCGCTCGTCGCTGACCAAAACAACGACCTGTATATACGGGTTTGAATTTGTATGAAAAGAGTATTTTTTTTGTGATTTCGAGGTTGGTCTTATAGTAAAAGTTGATCGTGTTTATGAGTACCTTACGTGGTTTCATTTATTGTCGTATTGCCGTATCCACCCCGTATATAAGTAGAGATTCAAATAGAGATTCGCGGCGAATTCGTCCTTTCCGAACAGGGTCTAAATTATTGGAAATAGGACATGCAGATGTTAATTATAATAATATCCAAGGACATTCTTCACACATATCGTGTGACGGGTCGCTCACTTCCCTCCAATATGGCGAGGAGGGCGATGGCTGCCACACGCGTCATACTTGTGAACAGGTGCTGCTTGTGGGGGCTGGTCTGCTTAAGTTTGCCATTTATTTATTTACTTATTAAATATAGATTCAGACTACTTTGTAGTTTTGCCGCCTCGCCGGGGCACGCAATTGTTGTCAGTGCGATTAGAATGTAAATATTATGTAATGAATCTAAGCTTGTTTTGAAAAGAGTAATTGCTGAGTTTATTGCCGGCTCTTCTCAGCAAATGCAACCTTCCGAACCGGTATTAGAGTATTAGAGTCAGACTTTTCATGTGCCTGCGAAGGTCTATTTGAATAAATGATTTTGAATTTGAATATCCATCTGATCCCAGACTAATCAGAGCTTTTAGTATGTAAACCAGATAATAAGTAAATATTGATTTATTAAAATATTTTTTCCACCGCTCTATCTAAAAATTACCCCACGAACAAGCATCTTATTACAAAGTTAGATGAGCTGGTAACTGATGAGCGAGGGATGCTTTATCAACCGGGTCACCCGGGTTAGGGGTCGCTTTGACCGTCTAACAAATCACCCGTTTAATATGTCAGGTTCTAGCCTTTCGGGGGTCAGGGCTGAGGGCAGACGAAATTGGAGGTTTTAATCAACCTTGGAATATATTCTGACCCCAATTTTTCAGGTGCTTTGGCAACCCTAACCGTTTTTCGACATGTTTGTTCGTCAATCGCTAACCAACCCTATCTTTAGAATTTAAAATAGAATCTTGTTACGCAATAAATTGAGAAACTATCCAGTTTACTTTATCAAAACATATCTGTTAACTTTACACCAGCGCAGTGGTCGCCTTTGGAATTTCAACCTTTAACTGCCTACAGAAGAAACATTCGAGAGCGTTACAAAAATTGTAAATTGTCTCAGCATTCCCTTAGTTGCAGTGCATTTTGCATTCATTTCCCCAGACGGCACAACAGGAACAGCCCATGCATTTTCCAAAATGACGATGCCGCGGACTTCTCACGTGATTGCTTAGTTAATGAAAGAGACAGGGCATAGCACGGTGGAACTCGTGAAATTTACCTTACAGAATCACCCAGTGCTCATAACTTCTTAGTAATTTACGGACATTACGGGGTTTTATGCCTGGATAGTCAGTTTAAAAAGTGTCAGCGCCTTCTGAAGTTATATATTTCTGGTTCTGATTAGGAATATTAGTAAAGAAACATTAGACAGGTTCAGACAGGAAGGTGATTAAAGAATCTCTGTTTTATTGTGTTGTTTTTTACAGCGATACGTCCATCTATCCGTCAGTAAGCCCGTAGTCAGTCCGTCAGTCAGACTGTTAGTCAGTGCGTTGGTCAATCACTGGTGCCGATTCTGTTGTAAATCGCACTAAACTAATTTTAGTCACTTCTCATCTCTTTCTTACGAACATTATTGAAAAAGGATAGAACATATTTTAAGTTGTCAAATTAATCTTTGCCGTCTTATTTTGCGTGTATTTAGGCGTAACTGCGATAGATGGCGACTAAATTTATATTGAAAACAAGCATTGGACTAATTTGACAGGACTAAATTTCTTACATCCTTTTCCTATGTTCTTTGTTAGAAAGAGACATAGTGACATTAAAATTAGTTTAGTTGTGAACAACAGAATCAGGGCTATTATCCTATTATAAGGCATGATAAAGGAATTATTACCAATCCCTAGATTTCGGTTTGTTTATTCTAACTATCCTCTTTTTGCGATTATTTGCGACTATTACAATTGCAAAATCAAGGATAGATTGGATATTATAATCGGGCTAATATATACGTTGTCCAATTTATACAAACAAGAAATATATTAGTAGCTAGTTTAAAGCAAGAAATACATTTACATTATACTATGCATTTAATTATGCTCCATCATATTGAAATTCATGAAGACACTTGTGCACATAAAACCATTTTTATTGTGGCCAACATATTTTCAGTGGTTCTGTCAACGAAATGAATGCGAATTAACATTTAAAACCAACTAGCTTATTCATTAGGTGGTCAATTATAAAGTTTTGGGTTGATTTTTAGACGACGATGTCGGTAAACAAGCGTAAGGCCCGCCTGATGGTAAGCGGTTACCGTAACAATATGGACGCTTGAAACACCACCCACGCGTTACCGACGCTTCCCCCTCCCCGATGAGCTCTGGCGACCATACTCACGCGCAGGAACACAACATAAAGTTATTTGTCTGCGGTATTCTGTAAGGTGGAGGTACTTCCCCAGTCGAGCTGCTCTTTGAGCGAATAAACGCTATACTCTACCTCTCTTTATCAATTCATATTAACCCTTACGTTAGCGTACGCAATAATTTATTATCAGTAAATTAATTCATACACACAGCTTCTACGCAAAGTTTGGAGCTTTCCAAGAATTTCTACGGATGTTATTTAAAATGAATAAAGTGGTTTCGTGTTATTTGTTAGGAAATAGAGTGGATACTTTGCGATGTTTTAGGGTTCCGTAGCCAAATGGCAAAAAACAGAACCCTTATAGATTCGTCATGTCTGTCCGTCCGTATGTCACAGCCACTTTTTTCCGAGTCTATAAGAACTATACTGTTGAAACTTGGTAAGTAGATGTATTCTGTGAACTGCATTAAGATTTTCACACAAAAATAGAAAAAAAAAACAATAAATTTTGGGGGCTCCCCATACTTAGAACTGGAACTCAAAATTTTTTTTTCATCAAACCCGTACATGTGTGGTCTTCAAAAATGATATTGAGGTTTCTAATATAACTTTTTTCTAAACTGAATAGTTTGCGCGGGAGACCACTTCCAAAGTGGTAAAAAGTGTGTCCCCCCCTTGTAACTTCTAAAATAAGAGAATGATAAAACTAAAAAAATATATGATGTACATTACCATGCAATCTGGTATACATGGTACCGAAGAGAATTGCCTCCCATGAGCAGCTACCGGAACATACCGGTAGGTGCTCGGCGGCTGATTTTCATCTTGAGGGTGGTAGCCAGTCAAACAGTAGGTACTACAAAGTATCCTACCACCGTGCTATGGTATCCTAATAATGTTTTCTACACCCCCCCCCCCCCTCACAATACCCGTGTTCTCGATATAAAATGTGGCCTATATATGTCCATCATAGGACATATTTACCGATATCAAATTCAGTTCAGTAGTTTTACCGCGACATTTTGCAAACAGACAGGAATTCCGAAACGAGTCAGGTGCTCGTATTTCTAAAGTATTACCTTTTCAATCGTAAGAAATGCCTACTTATTTCTCAAAAATATAAAAAATAAACGAATAGCGCGAACGCAGCCGACCAATCACACTAAACGGCCACGCTCCGGTCTGATTCCGGTCCCCCTCGGGTCCGTTTCCGGATATCCGGTAATGGCGGGAAAGCGCAATGAGCTATGTTCCGACATTACCCGCGGGAGTCGCGCTCAGTCGGCGAAAATCTAATTATTATTTATGTGGTGGTGGTGGCTGGCAGTCTAGTGGCTATTTTTTATTAATAAGTATATAATATAAGCTTAACTTATACCTGAATATTACAGTGTATACCTTACTTAATGTTAAACGTAGAGATGTTTTTTGCACTGAAAACTATACGGTTTTATGCAACATCTTGATCCTCTGATTTTTATGATCTTTTCTCAAAATTTGCAAATAACTTTTTGTGCATTATTGACATGTCATCGACGTACTCGGAGTGTATCGCGGACGTCTAGCAACATTCTGTTCAATGCACACAATTTAAACAGGTAATGTTCAAGTGAATACACATAATGTACCCAATGAATAGGTACTAATCATTGGGTACATTATGTGGGCTGCGTTTCTAAGACCAATAAAAAGTCACGGAGTATATACGAACTGTATCTTCCTACTAACTGTTCCGCGCGGTTTCACTCGCGTTCCCGGGATATAAAGTAGCCTATAATACTCGGGGATAATGTAGCTTCCTATTAGTGAAAGAATTTTTCGAATCCGACTGGTAGTTCCAGAGATTAGCCCGTTTAAACAAACAAACAAAAAATTCTTCCGCTTTATTTTAGTAGTATAGATAGATATTGATTTATCTAAGGCGTGAATTGAATGTGTCCAAATATTCGCGAGAACTAAATATAAAATAGGTAATCAACTTTTATTCCCGATAAAAGTATCAAATTGTTTTACATCTATGTTGCGGGTTGTTTTCCGCAAGGCGAGTAGCGCGGTCGAGTGCTAGCAACCGTGTCAAGTCGCCGGCGAGTAATTGGAGCGAGTGGCGTGCACTCTGGATTTTGCCTTATTTTGTGCGACGTATTTATTTTACGAACCATTTTTAAGAGAGTTCTAAGTAATAATTACAACATTTTAATTCGCTTTACAATAAGTATACTTTGTAGCAAGCGTCTAAAAGCTACGGAACCGCTTACCATTAGACGGGCCGTATGCTTGTCTGCCACCTTATGCCCGGTTTCAATAAACAATAATTAACTTTTTAACAAAAAAATAAACCGCCTTCAAAGTACACTAAAAAGTATAAAATAACTCTTATCTGACACTGTTTTGAAGTGAGCGAAATCGCATGACGTGTTCTATAGAAAATATTTCGTTATTTATTAAAAGTTATTTTATACTTTTTAGTGTACTTTGAAGGCGGTTTATTTTTTTGTTAAAAAGTTAATTATTTGTTAAAAAGTTAATTATTTTTGAATTTTTAGTTTCATTATATACTGAATACATCTGCGTAACCCTTTCGAGTGTACAGGCCTGATGTTTTGTTGTGTGACTGCGTAAACAATGCATATTTATGCGATAGCAGCAATCGCGGCTGATTTACTGTAATTTTTTTAAGCGTTCCGTTGTCTATCTCCGAAACTCATCATCAGATCTATATGAAATTTATATGGGACCATTGCGGAATAAACCCCTTTCGAACAAAAAAAGAATTTTGCAAATCCGTCTATATATGACGGAGTTATGCCCGAACATACATAAAAAAAAATAAAAAAAAAATAAAAATAAAACATCCGAATTGAGAACCTCCTCCTTTTCTTGAAGTCGGTTAAAAACGAATCGTTTTGCTTACCAATGGTAGGTTTTTTTATTGCCAAACTGGGCATATAGATCATTTCGTAAGCTAATTTTACCTGTGATACCTACTTCCATATGGTAGGGTCTGCTATGCAAAGCTTTGAGGTCTTTGCTTCATTATTAGTAAAGATATAAGAGTCTTAATTTTAATAAATCTTAACCGATACCGGTCCGTAAATTAATGAAACCGAGCCTTATTGGTATAAAAGGAATTGTCATGCAAAGCGTGAACGATACCATTAACAAAAGAACGTATTTCTGTTAAAAATAATTCTGATGCCAAACATGTCTTTCGTGTATATTAATCATCACAACCCACAAAATTAAGCATAATATTTAATATGCGCTAAATTGTCAGTAGCACGTAGTATCGTGACAATAATGATAACAGAAATAGTGACAACAATGTCCCAGACAGTCTTAATTATGCTTAAGCTACGGCCGGCTGAGTTTCGTGACTGTAGGACGTTATTTGCGATGAAAATGTCCAAAATTTTAACGTAGCCTTCTATTACTAGGTATTGCATAGCTTCATTTCACGTGGTTACTGAAATTAGACCGCCTAGATTCTAAAACACGACTTTAACTTATTTATTTGGTTGTCTGGTTTCCATTTGTTTGGTTTGGGTTCAAATAGGACATTATGAAGTAATGTCACAAGGTTTTTTATGGTATATAGAAGATTAGTTGTCACCCCGCAATTTCAGCGGTAGGATTAGTAGTTATTAGGATAGTATTTAGGATGCCTAGAACCTGTGTCCATATTTCAAGTTTCTCCCTTGAGTCTTAGCTGTGCGTTGATACATTTTTTTTTTTTTTTACTGTTTATAGGCCTGTGTTTGACCGCAATCTCACCATGGTAAGTGATGATGCGGCCGAAGGTGGTAAGCACACAAAGCCTAGAAGGAACTGGCTCTCAAGTGCAGCTATCGGAACACACCGAAAGGTGCTTGGCGACAGATTTTCAACTTGAGGGTGGTAGCCAGCCAGGCGGGTACTACAAAGTACCCTACCACCGTGCTATGGTTTCCTCACTATGTTTTCCTTCACCGAAAGCTCAAGCTCATTGTAGGATTCGAACCCGGGACCTTCATCTCGGTATCCGACGTCACTACCATTGAGCTATCATCGCCTTAAATTACATCAGTCACTAAGTTTCTCCTTGTAACGTGTACTGGCCCTACTTTATGTATATTTATTATGTAACTATCATTTTTTGTTTCTCCATTTAGAGGAGATGAGTAGATATAACTATTAATAAATTGTAGTAATGTTAATGTAGGTCTGAATGGTAATAATCACAAATTCAACAGAACACAGAATCAGGAAATATTAATTTCCTTCGAACTTCAAACTTGGCCAACTACTCGCTAACGGGAAATTGACTATTCATAGAATATAAACAGATGACGACAGTTGTACAATTTAAGCCGAAGTCAGACAATCTGCGGCAACAATCATTACCAAAACTTAAACTCACAAACTTGGATGTGATGTGCATCATAACAAACGACACTGATCTAAGAGAAGCACTTTCGCCGAAACTAATTGTAGAATATGCATTTAAAGTAAATTGAAACCTTCGCTCTCAGACCCAGGGTAGTATTTGCAATTCCATTATAAACATCTACGTTTGATGCCAGCTTTGAAATAACAATGGCGATGTCAGTTATGATATTAAAGGCAAACTAAAATTAGATTTCGAGTGTTTCTTGAGACATTTTGAGATGTGATAGATCGACGAACTTTAGTTCAATGGTTGTTGAAGTCTATATTAGGACACGAGGGAATCCAAGGGATGGTCAGGTATTCAAGAATTTAAAGATAAGAGTCAACGTACCAACTGGCAACTCTAGAACAAAGTGATTTAGTATACATTCAGGCGTGAAATCTAAAATTTTGTTTAGAAGCGGGCCGTCTTGGAAAAACTGGGGCCAATTTACCAACCTACCTTACCATCCTACTTATTAATATTATAAATGCTTGTTAGATAGAAAGAAATAAAACATATTTACCTATTTGTATTTAATAAAATATTTCACCTTAAGGTGCAGCGCAGACGATAGACCTCACTGCGCCGAACTTTTTAGTCCGTGAAAATATAACCTATACAAATCTAAGCAGTAACGACACAACGCGCAAAAAGTCCGGCGCACAACCCTTTGTTTTTTCGGACAAAAAGTCCGTCGACTTTGCTGCATCTAAAATTAACAACATCTGAAAACAAAAGAAAAATCGAGCATTTGTATATGTACATAATGCTGTGCACGGTCAGCAGTCAGCACACGTTAATTTTGTCCGCTGTTAGCGGGACTTCTCGATCAAACTGTTACTTCATGAAGCTTCAACAGCATAACCAATCGTGGCTTTAGCACGCAGTTGCCCAAATTGTAGCATTTAAGCCGACTTATATTTCTGTTTTGCGACATAACTCAAGATTTTTAAGATGTCTTAAAACGGATAGTCTGTTAACGTTAAGCATTAAATATTTGTAATGTTTGTCCACAGACGTAATAGGCGTTGTGAAGTCTTCCAAGAAGCACCAAGACTGACTCTGTGATAGTGGCCTGCAGCGACCGCTCTGACCCGGGTGACAATAACCAACGGACAACACGCCATTTATGGAGAACAACTGCGGCTTCTGTGAAGACATTTTTGTAAAGTAAGTTTTATTGACTACAATTTTCTTCGGGTTGTAGTGTCCATAAGATCATAATCTGCACCAACGGGGGTGCATAATACTTCATTGTGTGTGACGGTTAAACAATAAATTCCAAGATAACCTATTTTATAAAATATAATTGAACTGTTTTACAAAAAACTTAAACCGACTTCAAAGTACACTAAGAACACATCAAATCCTGATCTGATGGACAATGGAACCAAACGGGAAGTGTACCCTTGCAAAAAAAGAATTTTCCAAATCGGTTAATAAATGACGGAGTTATGAGGTAACAAACTTAAAAAAAATACAACCGAATTGAGAACCTCCTCCTTTTTTTAAAGTCGGTTAAAAAGAAAGGCTCTCGAATATGCGATATGCTATACAATCATCAAATAAGACCGTCTAAGTTCCTTTCGTTCTAGCAATCCATAGAAGATGTTAGACCTTGAAAATTGTTGGCTTTTAACAAAAAAGGCAAAAAAGGTACACGAAATGTTCGAGAACCTATTCAGCAGAATTTTGTTATTGCTCCTGATAAACTTTTTTTTGCTCACACACGGTCATCTTATCCCAAACTAAGCAGAGCTTGTACTATGGAAACCAGATAACTGATATAATACATATACTACTTTTTTGTTTGTAAATACATACTTAATGTATAGACATATTCATGCACACAAATGTATGTCCTGTGTGGGAATCGAACCAACGACCTGCGGCGCGTAAGGTGTACCTTGAACAAGGGCGCCAACTGGCCCGTCGTCCACTCCGAAGGAGTCCCTTACAAAAGCTTGATAGTTTTTTTTTTTTTTTTACTGTTTATATGCCTGTGTTTGACCGCAATCTCACCATGGTAAATGATGATGCGGCCGAAAGTGGTAAGCACACAAAGCCTAGAAGGAGCTGGGTCTCAAGTGCAGCTGTCGGAACACACCGAAAGGTGCTTGGCGAAAGATTTTCAACTAGTTGTCTGTATGTGGTCAGGTAGGGGTGGTCGATGCCCCACGCGGCGGCCGCCACCGCCACCGCCATGTCGGCCCCGGCGCGCCACCACCCGCACTTCTACACCGTCGAGGTCGGCGACACGCGCTTCACCATCCTCAAGCGCTACCAGAACTTGAAGCCCATCGGCTCCGGAGCACAGGGAATTGTATGGTGAGTTTGTTAACTATTCCTACTTCACTTTATTAGGACCATCTCACACCAGGTTTGAAGGATGTTGCGCGTGAGATATTGTTCTAAGAATTCACATTAGTCCATGATACGGTATTTGGACGATGAGAAAGAATCATGGTAAATAAAATATTTAAGCCGTTTAATTTCATTATAAAGTACATAAAATTTATTAAATACATAATACATAAGGGTACTGAAAGAAGTCGATAATGACTACATTCCAGATTTTATTTAAATACCTCTTGATATTCCTTGGCCCTAAAAATTAATTGTAACGTCATTCGAACCTCTCTATGGATATATTTTGCCATGATTATTTAAGCCAAAATACATTAAATGGATTATAAAATCTAATAATGCCTCGTGTATCCAAATTTTGAGGATGTTTACTTCTCTGTTTTGGCAATAAGAAATCCATAAGGAAGGAAAGACATGATACATCCGTAGGTACAGTCGAGGTCAAAGATATGTTTACATTTGAAGTTACAAAAATATGTATCCATCTAAATAACTAATTATAATAAATATTTATTTAATAATAAATTATTCATAGCATTATATGGTTCGTTATTTAAATGGACCTCGACTGTACATAAGATTTCATCAGTACTTGAGAATCTCCGCTGTAAGTATGTATATTAAGTATTAAGTATATTTTAGTTTTAAGATTTTCATCAATACAATTACACTGTATATCAACATGGATCACAAAGAGCCATTTGGGTTTTCACCGTCAAGCAATAAAGCATGTTTTTGTATAGTCTTATGAAATAGTTTTACTACGTAGTTGTTCTTTTTTGTTTGCGCACACACTTCATTTTATGCTTCCATACATATTTTTCAACACATTTGCACTCTTTAAAAAGCTACTCTTCGAAACTAGCACATTTTTACTATTGAAGTTTGCACTCTACTGTCTATCCTTTCTCTCCTTTTGACAAGAGGTATAATTGAGGAAAAAATATGTATACTTTAATCGAGGAAGAAAATCTTGATACTTTAATCGAATTTGTAATTGTTTTAAGACGCAATCAGGTTAAAACGCCTTACTTTCTAAGCTTGTCTTTCACAAAACCTCACAATTCTTACACACACGATTAATTCACATTCAAATAAATAAAAATACATGAATTTCGAATCGTCACCGTACCTCTTCACAGACTCACACACAGACACAACCACCAATTATAATTTATTTCTCTTTGTAGCTGATCCTGTAGTTAGCCGGTTACATGATGGTTCAGTTTTACTCTGTCACATTGGGTGACACGGTGTTCACGATACCGACGCGGTACACAGAGCTTGTCAGCCGCGGCCAGGGCGCGCAGGGCATGGTGTGGTAAGAACTACTACGCCGTATACAAATGAAAAGCTTACGTGTTTTCGACTCATGTGCTTTTGGACTAATTCTTCGCGCCTTTAAAAACTTTGTCATGAAAAATATTGGTTAATTTCCTAAAAAACAAAACCTTCTGGTTAAAAATTATTTAAAAAAAAGAGTTGCTTAGTCTGCAATATCCAGATGTGCTGTATAGTTAAAGGTGATCAAACTATTCATAACAGATCAACATAAGTGTTTATTTTTTTATTAAAACGTTATTTAGTGCCGTATCGTGAGGAACTACGCATAATTTACATTTATATTTTTATTACGTACAGCTTATGTTCATTTCCCACGTGTTTTATCAAGTATCAAATATTTAAATCCATTATTTTCATGCCGCACGTAAAGTATCAAGGCTTCGAATTCCATTAATATTTCATGTCATTTAGTTCAACAAAGCAATGAGTCAAAACAAATTAACATTCGTATCTATACATCCTTGAATCATTTGTAACTAACTAATTCATGTAACCTCTACCTAACTATTGTTTGAAGGTCTCGGCTTTTTTATTAATTCTCTGTGTACAGTAGAGGTGTTAAGTGTTTTAACATTAACAGCCATACTTAAAAAACGCTAATTAACTAATATATACTGATTAAATGTTCACGTAAATAGCGTCAAATTGTTTGACAATAATGTGATTGATATATATGTGTTGTGACAATTTAAACAGTGTCTTAGTTAAATAGCTCTTTATAAGGCTATTATTATTTACTTATTTTATAATAATTTAATTATTTTTCTATCTATTTATATTTATTGATTAATAGCTTAGCTTGTATTTTCAAGATTTTTTTACTCAACTGTACATAATTTATTTTGTTACATTAAACTTATTTTTTTAAATATTTTAACTTTATATTCATGTGTACAGTTTAAAAATTGCATGGCGTTAATCAATAATTAAATATTAATAATTCTAATATTATTTAGTTTTAAACTAAATTAACGTTAATGTAATAACTTGTTTAACTCAAATATACGTAATTATAACTATTTCTTATCGCCCAAGTATTTCCTCCACCCTAGGTCTCGTCTACATCGTGTACTGGGATTAAGGTTATTTATTGAACTACAAGAACCAAAACACATTTCAAGTATCCTGATCATCAGAAATGAGTTTCACACATAGAGATAGAGTATTGATAGAGCGACTGTAGATGTAGACTCAACAGTACAGTCGCCGTTCCAAAAAAAAAATTTGACATTTTTTATGACAGACTGACAGTTAATCAATAGTGTACGATATATCTATGAATGCATCTATAATGCAAACTGCTTACACTTTACACTAGGTAATGTTGTTAACGCTATCACTCTATTAATATTCTAACTCTATGGTTTCACTCCTACGTAGCTTTCATGTCCTCTGAGCTATACATTGTTGCTTTCTCATTGAAATGTTGAGTTGAGGTTTGTTTCCATTGCAGCGCCGCGTACGACACGGTGACGCAACAGAACGTCGCGATCAAGAAGTTGTCGCGCCCCTTCCAGAATGTGACGCACGCGAAACGCGCCTACCGCGAGTTCAAACTCATGAAACTCGTTAATCATAAAAATGTAAGTATTTTATGCTTAGTTTGATGCTGTTGAATAATGGCGCCCAACGCTAAAGTGTGGAATATAACTCAATCAATATGTTTATGTAAAAATGAACGCTTGGGCATTAACTAGTGTCTTATAAAAATTTAGATCGTTTTTAACTGTCAGGCAGTCAATAGCCAAGAAAAGATTCTATAGAAAATAATGGCGCCCAACCACTATGCAGAAGTGGGACCACTATGCAGAATCTACAAGATAGGAGATAGGTAGGTATCAATAGAAATAGATCTAATACTCAAGGATTAGGAAACCTTGCTCGCACTTAACGTCATCGATACTGCAACGCCCACGAAGAGTCTAAGAAGCATTGCCTCTAACTTGTAATGACGTAGTTCTTAGTTAAAATGCCACGCCAAATGGCGAATTGCTATGAAATATGTACCTACAAAGATAATGCCCTGGACCTGGATATAATAAACCCTCACGTTTTTTACTACTGTAACTGTTAATACTATTTATGGATATGCATGTTGATTCTGCAATTTCCGCGAAACAGCTGGTTTTACAAATAGCGTCTATTCATAAATTATAAGAGCATATACCCAGCTCCACCACAAACGTTCCAGATAATCGGTCTCCTGAACGCATTCACGCCACAGCGGAGCCTCGAGGAGTTCCAGGACGTGTACCTGGTGATGGAGCTGATGGACGCCAACCTGTGCCAGGTGATCCAGATGGACCTGGACCACGAGCGCATGAGCTACCTGCTCTATCAGATGCTGTGCGGGATCAAGCACTTGCATCTTGCTGGCATTATACATCGGGTGAGATCTTGGTGTTTGGAAATCAGTGAGTAGTTTTTTTTAGGAGTGCTACGGACAGGTCTGACAAGAAGAATTACTATTTACTGTAAAATGAGTAAATAAGCTACTAAGCTGTAAATGAAAAAAACACGAATTTAATCCGCGGCAGTATCGATCTGGGACAACAATTTTTCACTGTAAACCCGAGGGATTTGCGACTTTTTTTTACGAAAACTTTACGTTCGGAATGGGCTCCAAAACGTGGTGATGCAAAGCGGGAATTTAACGATATGCGTGGTGGGTCGCCACGTAATTCTCGTTGGATCAAAGCCGAAATCGAAGTCTTTTTAAATCACCTCACAAGCTTTTGAACGTTAGTTTGCGTGTTACAGGATTTGAAGCCGTCGAACATAGTGGTGAAGAGCGACTGCACGCTCAAGATCCTGGACTTTGGTCTGGCGCGCACCGCCGGGACCACCTTCATGATGACGCCCTACGTCGTCACCAGATACTACCGGGCACCAGAGGTACACTACACATACCTTTATAACTCGTTATTTCACTTAGGCTTTGTGTCCTTTTTAATCCAAATTGTAAGCATACATGGAATTTGTCTTACCTAAAGTCGACTATATTGTCAATTTGCAGGTGATCCTGGGCATGGGGTACACGGAGAATGTGGACATCTGGTCGGTGGGGTGCATCATGGGCGAGATGATCCGCGGCGGGGTGCTGTTCCCGGGCACCGACCACATCGACCAGTGGAACAAGATTATTGGTAACCCGCTATATTATATACTAAACCGGGCATGGGGTATACGAACGTGGACATCTGATCGGTGGGGTGCATCATGGGCGTGAGATATCGGAAATTAACTGAATTGATACGGTTATATTAAACGTTCTTATACGCGCACAAGGCCGCAGTACTTTGAATTATTATTAAAACAATAATTTCCTCACGGCCGTCGATCCCAAACTAGTAAGAGCGTTTTTGCAAATCTAACCCACGACGACCTATGGCGGGGCAGACATCATTTTTAACATACATCAATGGCTAACATTTACGCAATCTGATCCGTCAAAACTTATTTCGAAGACTAAGTGAGAAGGCACAATGCATTAATATAGAAAAGGAATAGGGTAGGTCCGAGGACTCCACCCTGAGGTACTCCATATGTAAGTGTCTCATTTTAGTTAGTATAGTTTCCTAATATAACTCTCTGCGTTCAGTTTAAATGATAACTTTCAAGGATTTCAAATGCAAGTCCTCGTATGCCGATGGCTTCCAGTTTTTCGACGAGTATGGTGACAGACACTGTATCAAATGCCTTTGACAAATCCAAGAAAATACCAATCGAGTTCAACTACAGCTAGCATGACATCATTATTAGAAGTAACTTTTGTAGGCATTACCTTTTTTACGTGATATTTCCATAGAGTTAGAATATTATAGAGTCAGGACATGCCATATAGATTCATTCATAGATATACTAGCAGCGAAACCCGGCGTTGCTCGGGTTAAAATACATCGCATGTTTAATGGTATAAAAATATATATGGATACATTTTTTAACATATTTATAGATTTCTATTTTCGATATTGAGAGACTTTCCAGAACATTCAAATAGTTTGTTCTTTTTCACTTGTCAAAATCACTTGATATTTTTTTTGTAACTGTTTACTCTTTTACTCGACTGTAATCACAATTGAACTGACGAAAAGTCACTGAATTTCGATTTATATACCGAAATTTCCAGTACCAGATCACTCTAGAATATTTAGATGTACATCACTTCGATTTGGTTTTTATAGATCAATAATAACACTCGTACATATTTTGGAACTTTCCAGATCAATCCAAAATTTTTTAGAACGTTCTAGAACATTTTAAATCGCTTATAATAAATTGAACTCATTTTAGAATTTTATAGATCATTCTAGAAATATTTAGAACTTTCTCGAACATTTTAAATCGTTTATAATAAACTGCACTAATTTGGGAACTTTCCAGATCACTCGGAAAATTTCTAGAAGTTTCTCTATCATTCTAGATCGATCATAATAAACTGCACTCAATTTGGAACTTTCTAGAACATTCCAGATCAATTATAACCGTTTTACATATTTTGGAATTTTCTAGAAATTTCTAGAACTTTTAACGAACATTTTAAATCGCTTCTAATAAATTGCACTCATTTAAGAATTTTCTAGAACTTTCTCGAACAATTTAAATCGATCATAATAAATTTCACTAATTTTGGAACTTTCCTTCGGAAAATTTTTGGAACTTTCTCGATCATTTTAAATCGATCATAATAAATTACACTCATTTTGGAATTTTCCAGATCATTCTAGAAACTTCTAAAACTTTCTCGAACATTCTAAATCGATCATAATAAATTTCACTCATTTTGGAACTTTCCAGATCATTCGGAAAAATTCTCGAACATTCTAAATCGATCATAATCAATTGCACTAATTTTCTAACTTTCCAGATCATTTGGAAAATTTCTAGAACGTTCTTGAACATTCTAACTCGATAATAACAGTTTTGGACATTTTGGAACTTTCTAGATGAAGCCAGAAATTTGTAGAACTTTCTCAAAACATGCTATATTGATTATAATAGTTTGCATTCACTCTAGAATTGTCTAGATCATTCCAGATATATGTTGAACTTTCTAGAACATTCCAGATCGATTATAACCGTTTTACACATTTTCGAACTTTCTAGACCATTCCAGCAATTTTGAGATCTTTTCCGAAGTCCTCATGCGTTAGAAAAGGACAGCAATATATGTTTTAACATTTTCGCCACCCACAACCACCCCCTTCCACCCACCGCGACCAAACTCCCTTACTACCACCTGGAGACCAAGGGGTATTTACCACCCCAACGGGAAGTTGATTGGGGTTGGTGGTGATTGAGAAAACTGCGTATTTACGTACCCACAAAAGCATTTTATATATATTATTAGATTATTATTATTAGATTGTACATTCGTTGGTTTACAGTCATACAAAATGTCGACATAGATTCCTGGTCATTTGTTCACGGTAAAAGTTTCGATAAAAGACGAGAAATAGGCATGCGTTATGTATTTTAGTCGTTCAAACTATGTACGCGCACTGCTGCCAATAGTAATCCGCTTCCCCCGGTAACAGCCCTAAGCCGAAGTTCGGCCCCAACTGGGGCACCATCAGGCGTAGTTACCTAATCATAACCCCAGTTGAGAGCTTGCCGATTTGTCTGCGTAAAGGTGCTAAAGCTAAACCTCGGGCAAGCACCTTCTTGACAACAAAAAAAATATTTACGCGCACTTTGTTTCAAGGTATTTTGACCCTACTCTAGTACAGTCCATTTAATAATATCCCTCAGATAGTTGGTTCTATAATGTGCAACAGTAATGTATACAGGTTGGAAATTTTAGACGGGTCAGTAAGGGCAGCTACCTTATGGGTTGAAGCTTTTATTAGCTTAATCGATCCAGTTCAAAAGGATCAAAAGGCTCTATGGGGCCAAGTTAGGTTAGGGTACTAGAAATGTCACAAATGGAAAAAACCTTTTCCCATATACAGCAGTGGCTGCGGCGTCGTGTATACGAGCGCTTAAGGTAGTTGCCCTTACTGACCCGTCTAAAATGTCCACCCTGTATATGTTTGTAGAGCAACTGGGCACCCCGTCGGCGGCGTTCATGGCGCGGCTGCAGCCCACCGTGCGCAACTACGTCGAGAACCGGCCGCGCTACGCCGGATACACCTTCGAGAGACTCTTCCCGGACATACTGTTCCCCAGCGACAGCAACGAACACAACAGACTAAAGGTACACATATCTACTGTATTGTACACAGTACACATAGAGTACAAGTTTCTTTTTTTAACCGACTCCAAAAAGGAGGAGGTTATCAATTCAGGTGTTTGTGTTTTTTTTTTTTTTTTATGTATGTTCGGGCATATCTCCGTCATATATAGACGGATTTGCAAAATTCTTTTTTTGTTCGAAAGGGGTTTATTCCGAAATAGTCCCATATAAATTTCATATAGATGAAACTAAAAATTCAAAAATAAATTAACTTTTTAACAAAAAAATAAACCGCCTTCAAAGTACACTAAAAAGTATGAAATAACTCTTATCTGACACTGTTTTGAAGTGAGCGAAATCGCATGACGTGTTCTATAGAAAATATTTTTTACTGTGTATGGGCCGTGTTTGACCACAATCTCAACATGGTAAATGATGATGTGGCCAAAGGTTGTAAGCACACAAAGCCTTTAAGGAACTGACTCTCAAGTGCAGCTGTCTGAACACACTGATAGGTGCTTGGCGACAGATTTTCAACTTGAGGGTGGTAGCCAGCCAGGTGGGTTCTAACAAAGTACCCTACCACCGTGCTATGGTTTCCTTCACTGATAGCTCAAGCTCCCGGCACCTTCGGCTCGATATCTGACGTCACTACCACTGAGCTATCATCGCGTTATTATAGTAATATGTTGTGTTGTGTCGTGTTACAGGCGTCTCAAGCTCGGGACCTGCTGTCGCGCATGCTGGTGATCGACCCGGAGCGGCGCATCTCGGTGGACGAGGCGCTGCTGCACCCCTACATCAACGTGTGGTACGACGAGGGGGAGGTCAACGCGGTAAATATTATATACCACACTACTATATAACTATATACGGGGTCAACTGGGCAGGGATGGACATATCATAAACTGCAGCAGATCTCAAACTTTTTTAGCGGCGGACCCCTTTTCGAATGTGAAATATTTGATGGAGCCCTAAACTAATCAAATAATAGTTTATGTGTATTTTATTAAGATTAATAAAATTATTGGACTATCATAATCAAACTATTTCCAGTGTATGTGTTTGACTGAATTTATTTTGGCCTGTAATATCGTGGAGTCCCCACAGAGGCTTTGCTGAGCCCTAGGGCTCCGCGGAGCACACTATGAGTATGGCTATCCTAAAGTAAAGTAAGTATCCTAGGGAATAGGGAAAAATGCTCAAAGGAGTCTCGGGGCGTATTTTGATATAAACTAAAATTATATAGGGTGACTGGTAATTAGTAAACGATACATAGACACATGATTGTACTCATGATAACAAACAACTTTCCCAATGCTATGCTACTTAAAAAATAATAAAAAAACTCACTAATAGGTATGTATGTGTTATATTTGCAGCCAGCGCCAGCGTCATACGACCACTCGGTGGACGAGCGCGAGCACACGGTGGAGCAGTGGAAGCAGCTCATCTACCAGGAGGTGGTCGAGTACGCGCCGCCCGACCACCTCGCGCCGCCCCACCCACAGCCCCAGCCCCAGCCCCAGCCGCCGCCCCAACCGCAGCCCCAAACCCAACCCCAGCCCCAACACCCCAACACGTCTCACTCCCAGGCCCAGCCCGCGCTCACCACATAGGTACATCGCAAATGCGATCGACACCGGTGCCCCCTTACGGCCATTAAAATAATTAAACATTCTGTTTTTTTATTGTAACGATTTTGTATCTTAGTTAGTCAAAATTATATTTTCATAGTATATTAGTATAATTTTACATTTATCCATGCTAGAACAATCTGTAGTTATATACCTATTTATACAATGAAAGAAAAATATTGCTGACGCTGTTACATAAACGATAGTTTTATTCAGTAGTCGATTTTGAGTTGTCACATTTATGAAGTGTATGGTGGGTTCTTAATGTTGTTCATTTTTTAACATGTGACCACCTCTTAACAGCACAAACGCGCAAGTGATACTCCTGGTGTTGCAAGCGTCTATAGAATACGGTAACCGCTTACCATCAGGCGGACCATATGCTTAATGAAGCGAATTTTGAATTGGTCCTACTGTAAAAAGTGTTAGATGAAATCGATTTTAAGATATAGATAGACAATATGTATCAACAAATAATGTGATCATTTTAAATCACAGCTAGTTTTGTTTTGCTAATTTTTGGGTCATATACAAATAAATTTAAAAAGTATTTAATTCTATTACATAGTAACACTTTCATAAAAAGTATGTAACAGCTGATTTGTTTTTCAATATCCTTGTTTGATACTAAAGCTGGCTTCCCACGGCCTGTAATATCGCGAGCCGCGCCAGCTCGCGCCGACAAGCCGTGGGAATAGTGCCGCTCGAGGGGGCGCGGGCGCGGGCTGGCGCCTGTTTGATGGCTCGGAGAGGCGCGGGGTGGCGCGAGGTGGCGCGGGGTGGCGTGAGGTGGCGCGAGTAAGCGCGTCACTTAATTCTTGTTTATCTTTTTCGAATTGGCCAGCTTTTGAACCTAACTTTTGACGCAAACCAAACGCGGCGTGGGAAGCCAGCATAAAACACTTCATGTTAATAACGAGCTGTATTGCTTGTTAGGAATCCGAGTAAATGAAATAATAAATATTTAAAGTACGTACAGGCTTCCATGGTAAAATTTTAATAATGGATTTTATTTCTGTTGTACAAAAAGTTTCAATATTTATTTAAAAAAAACAAGTTTCCATTTTATTCGCGCCAAACACATGACGTTTGATTTAGTGTTACCAACATACGGAATTACTTTTTCTACCAATTTTGAAATTTAATTGTTTTTGTGTAGTTAATAAGTGATATAATTTTTGTTTAATTTTATAACAGGTATCAGCAGAGCTGACCGCCGAAATCTAATCCACGAGTAAAGTGCAAGGACTATTTTCTATGCGCTACACGATGTGTCTATGGCAGCGGCTACACACGTCGCCGTTTCGGCGGGAATGTAGCTAGAAAGAAAGTGAGGAATATATAACCTGAATGAAATGCATACAATAACTAACTTATGTATATAATTTATCGTGGAAATGTTATGTGCAATACTCGACGGAATGAAATCAAGTGCAAATATGAAAAGTTAATTTGACTCGTTCATTTTCCTGTGTACAGAGATTGAATGTTTCAGACATAACAATAATATTTTAGGCAGCATAACAAAGAATAACCTGTAGTGTAGCTGAAGTAAATTTGTACTCTATTATGTACTGATTTATTTGTATCATTTAAATCGTTAATATCTTGTCTATTTGTAGTTTCTTCCCGTTTCTTATGATATAAATAGTGTAAGATTTTAATTTTAATTTACAGATATTTAATGCTTTTTTAATTAAGCTCAACATTTATGATCGGTTACTACGTGTCCCACCCCGTTTTAACGACTTTCGACAATTGATTTGCATTAAGGAGTGCCTTTTGCGAATTGCTGATAATGTAAAATGTTGGTGATTTTCAGCTTATGGACTGACTTTATATGTTTGAATATTTTTGTAATGAAATACAGTTTTTAAATAATCGACAAAGGTGATTTCCTATTTAAATCATGCAATATTTTTATCTGTAATTTTTTAATTTAATTTTGATAATGAATGAAGTATGGTTAAATATTAATAATAGAGTGGAGCTTAAACCGTGTTGTAAAATATAACGTATTTGTTAATTGTGCGGTTTTATCTATTTATACATTAATTGATACGATTACTGTTGCAAAGTTCGCATCTTATCCCGAATGTTAAATGTTTTTTTTTAACCAGATCAGTGTCATTCATTATGTTATTGCCATACTAACAGTGATGTTTTTAACAAGTTTTCAATCGTGACATGACGAGTGGTTCTTGGGAGTGTAATATAATTTTGTCTTTAAGCCATACACATCGTCAGATAGTTACTTGGGATTTTGTGATGTTCATAGTTTTTCGTAAGTAGATCCTAGTTACGTTGTTGATAATATTGTATTGACTGTACGAGAGTAGTATATTAAGTACATTTCTACCTAAGTAGTATCTTGTAGATCACCTCACACGTTGATAATGAGAACAGGAACATAAATACGTAAATAATCAACGATAAAAATAACTAAATTTATATATCTGGTTCAAGTAGTCGTGATATATATGAGGCAGTTATATCATATAAATAATTAAATCAACGTGCACTCTAATTTAATTAAATGGCGAGTACCTTACCTCGATAAGTACTGGCTTTGTTACCATTCTAAATAGTAAGCCATAACTAGAGAAATTGTGAGTACTGTTACCTGTATTATATTGTTATGTAAACGTAATATGAAATTATTTGTGAGTGCGCCCCGCGAATACAGTAACTGCAATATGTATAGTTATGACTTTCTAATAAACATCCGTGTATGTGATAGATCTAAAAATTCTAATAACTGCCTCACTTATTCCAAACAAGCTTCTCAATATTTTAAATTAATTACGTTTATTTAACAGCTCGTTAGATCTTTAATAATGGAGAAAGCTTAACGTGTGAGGTATGTCGTAGGTTATTGTTTGAAACCTCACTAGGTGATATAATTATAAACTTAAGAATAATAAAGAATGACGATAGTCTTATCGGGTGGTTTCAGCGAATAGCACAATTTATTAGCTGTAGAATAAAATGCTGGGCGGTAACACGTTTGTGATGTTTGTTCATCATTTTTGGTATAACCACTAATGTTATTACGAAAGCAATAATTCATCGTCGTTTATTTCTACTTCACGGGCGATCATCTGTATTTAAGTTTTTTAATCATTTTGGCACTAAAACATATCATGGATAATACAATAGATTACTTTTCGACTGTTTTGTTCATTAATGATGTATCGTTCGCACCAAAGTTTGGAATGTTTCTTTACTTTTGTTCCATGAACTTATAGGTAACACACAAACGATGCTATGAAAAAGGACAATGTGGAATTATAATTCAACTACATCTTATCTCTAAAGAAGGCTTTCACTAATTTTTTTATTACTTTCCTATCGTCATAACTTTTTAAGCCTCGTAGCTCTCATTTTGTGCTGTTCAAAGTCAATTGTGTTACCTTAAATATAAGCAGGGGACAACTGTGCAAAAGCAATTTATATAAATATAAACATCTTTGAGCATAATACATGAAAAGAGAGTAAGAGTTATAGTGAAACTTTGAGAGTATACAATAATAATACTTTAAGGTTAGCATTAAATTTGTAAATATTAATAATATTTAAGACTAAATGGAACGAAAGTGAAGAGAACATCTATAAACCTTAGAACATTTTGTTTATCACTATAGTAAATAAAAAAAATCACAACTGTACGTCCAAATTGTCCATTTATATGTTAATATACCTAATACAAATTACAATAATGTAATCTTTAGAATGTATTTTAGTACACTTGGTAAACAAGGTGTTAAGGTAGTCGCCATGTTGAGACGCAAGCCGCGCGGCTTCTAGCGATATACATATTTAAGTTAACACTTTGATGACTATCTAAAAACAACTTATTTTTACTGTACACGTAAGTTATTTCATATTTTAACTGAATAAAATCGAAATGGTTATTATAGATGGTTCTTTATTTGTATACCCTAACCCTAAATGTTGCGTTAGACATTTAAATAAAATTGAAGACAAGGTTTACAACAGGCAATATGTAGTCGATTTAAGTTTTCGAGGAGGTAGGTAACTAACTACTGAAAGAGTAAAATCCATTATATATATAAGTTTTCCGCTGTGCAGTTAGGGAGTCTCTTAGGAAGTTTTCTATAGGAACCGGGCGGGAACCGGGCAACTGTAGAAGTCTTTGCATAACCACGGGACCGAGTGATATTCGTTTCATCGATGGGTAGTTTTTATTTTCAGACACGGAAACTTACTACCATTATAGTAGCTTTATATTTCCTAGCAACTTTTATTTTTAACAAAATTAAATTTATTCATTTTATAGCTGCCTGACTTTTCAACGGGAAGTTTCGAAGTGAAGTACAACGTTTGGTAAATTTTTTTTTAGGGTCGGCAACGCGCGAGTGATAGTCTGGCATACGAAAGTACATCGAGGAACAATCCCTAGAGTAGTAATACCGTGCAATCCGATTCCGCAACTAGTCAGTGATTTGTCACTGAATTATATCTGCTCATGAGCGCCCTTGTACAGTATCGACCAAAACCTCGATCCGCGCGTACGTATCAAACATATACTTTTTGTCAATATTTCACAATGTCTTGCTGTTCAATTAAGTGGTGTGGGAATAACAGTCGAAATTCTAGTTATAAAACAAACGGAATCACTTTTCATCGGTTAGTAACAATTTATTACATGAATTTACTTATTTTTCATCACAGCTCAAGATATACTGGACGCACGCGTTGACGTCATTTATCTCCATCTCACTTTCACCCGTTATATTTCTATGTTCATCCTTTTCTTTCGATGATCGCGCCTGCCCGCTAGTGTTGGGCTTGGTTAAGAAAATAATTATCGATATTAGCAAACTTATTTTGTTCGGAGAGAAAAATGTTTCAGTTTACAATATTGTACTGGAATACATAACAGCGAAGATAAAAGGATTTGCAATATTTTTAACGCGGATGTATTTATTATTAGAATATAAAATAAATATGTCTGTGGTACTGTAAGTTCCTAACTTTATTATTATCACGTACTAGGTATCTTCATACTCTTTTATGTCATACTGGTGACACTGACATAGGTACCTAATTTCAAAAAATTGGTTACACAGTCAATGACGTTGAAGTTAAAAATAAATTATACACTTGTATTGTGACTTTATATACTTTGTTTCATTACTACTATTATTATCTTCGTAAATAGCCCCTGAAACCATATAGGTAGTAAACAATTTTTTTACCTAAGTAAGTATAACTAAATTAATATAATGTAATATTAAATAATATATATATATATATACAGGGTGTTGTTTTGGTCGGCGACAAGCGACTCAGGAGCGGTAGTACAAAATATATATTCCCCAAAAATGGACATAATTCTATTAAATACTGTAAATATGTTGAGAAATACCTTATTCAAATTGAAATAAAATTACCGCAAAGTATGGTTACTAGGCACATGGACAGACTAGAGCTAGGTACAAGCCGCCATCGCCTCACCCCTTTACTCCCTCGTACTCCCGTTGAGTACTATGTCTACATTTTAGCTTATTACATGATTTTCAAAATTTTTATTTTTTTATTTTTATTATTAAAAAAAAATAAAGTATTTTTTTTATATTTTTTTTAGCACCAGTATCATTTGTTTTATCGACCCTAAGTCGCTCGTCGCTGACCAAAACAACGACCTGTATATAATTATAATATAATTATATTTATAATTTTAAGTAAATTAGTAGATATATATATATATATATATATATATCTACTAATTTACTTAAAATTTTATTGTACGAACATGATAAATATTTAGACAGATGCCAGTTGTTCCAGACGGTAGCTCTTTCTGGAGTACTTTAATTTCATAGGACTGTTCTTACCGAAGGCTTAACAGTAAAACACGCTTATAGGTACTCTTCAAAGCAAGCAGGAGGTTTACTTTATTCACTATTTACTCACAATATTCTAAGAGATGTTCACTATGTAAGTTCTCGTGAAGGAATGAATCTTAGATCTTCTCTTTTTTTTTTTGAACTGACAGAAGTGACAATTCAATGAATCTTTACACCTTTACGCGGACAATGCGGCGAGCAAGCTCTCAACCGGTGAATCGTAGCGCCAAGGCGCCTTACTTTTATACTACGTGTTAATATTGCTATCCTGCTCTAACATAATATACCTATAATAATCCAGTATGTTCGGAAATATTCATGAAAAACAAACGAACTTAATCTAGAACCTTCCTGAACTAGGTTCGAGATCTTTCGATAGGTATACTATGTCTTTCTGAAATATTCGGGATTATTCTCGAACCTTCCACAATGTTCTAGAACAGATTTCGAGAAGGTTCCTGAAAGTTCTATCGATACCAATTACTTTTATAGAACTTTCCACAGTTTTCCAGAACCTTCCAGAATGTTCTATAAAGTTCTATTTAAAATTAACTTGTTTTGTGCAGTTTATACCTATTGTTTACAGAATCTGACTACTATATTTTGTATACCTAACTTACAATGAATATTAAAAACTATAACAATAAAGAACATATTTTAGGTAAAAAGGTAGATATTGTTTTCGTCGTGAACACCAGTATTGATTTATCACTCCCAAAAATCCGCGCATTCCAATTTTTATCAAAATAGAGCCATTATTGAGAATGATTACATCATACTGCTGAATTCATACCAAAATATACTATGCAAACAATTATTATAAACAAACTTGCTAGTTACGATAACGTAGAAATATTTGTAAAAAACCATGACAAACGACTGATATTAGAATACTCCTACATTTATATTAGTGCAACAAGTATCGATATCGATACAATTTTCACCCTCATCTCTAAATCTTAGTGTGTCCTTGAATGAGCCAATCACAGCGCACTGCCGGTGGTGGGGAATTGGCGGAATAGATTTCAAGCAAAATGTACGTCATTGCGCTTCTATGGGTTAATTGTTCCATGCGAAAGTAGAACCTGAAAAAGCGCGGCAAATTTAAAAAATCTAGATGTGGTATCACTAAGTATAGTAGGAATAAATTGTTTTGATACTTTACAAAAAAAAAATATATGTTTGATTTTCCTAAGTAATATTTGCATGTAAATGAGTTCAAATTTTAAACTCGTTATATCCTATTTTTATATAGAATGCTTTTAAATAAGTAAAGCTCGTTATATTCTATTTTGATATAAAATGCTTTTAAATAAATATCCTGGGATATTCCTCACAAACGGTTATCTGATCCCAAACTGAGCGTACTATATATATACAAATTCAAAAATTGTGGAAATTTATATATTTTTTTATAGTCTATATTTTTTTTACCTTGTTTCAGTGATTAGCGACCGTAGAAATTTATTTAGCATATTGTAGAACATTAAGGTGATCGAAAGAATGAGAAGGTGGACACTATAACACTCATTTAGCTATAAAGCCATTATGAATAAAGGCTTAGTATCAAAACTGGTTCTGGTAAACTAGTTGACACTTTGTATGCCGGGTGACGACAGTGACAATAATAGAATGTTGCCATGTAATGAGTTTCAATTACAGCCAGGCTCAACTTTCATTTGCCAGACTATACCCTAGTGTTGCAAGTGTCCATAGGCTATGGTAACCGCTTACCATCAGAAAGAAAGAAGAAGAAAGAAAGAAAACATCTTTATCAGGCGGGCCGTATGCTTGTTTGCCACCTTAGTGGTATAAAAAAAATACCAAGAATTTAATCTTTGCCTGCCTTTTGAGCTTGAGCTAAATAAACAACAATTTTTTTTTAATTTGTTCATGATCATGGATACAAAGTCCTTCAGTCGTATAGTCTTTACTTTAATATAGTCCGCACATTAACTTTCACATAGTCCGTATGATCAGACACCGTCCAGTCATGTTTTAGTAAAAAGGTGGTAATTGTACTAAAACTTGTCACGGACTTTTTGAGACAACTTGTAAAGTCACGATACACATATTCATTTCATTTCACTTCACTTATGCTCATGGATTGATCTTTATTGGATAAAATACCACCGATAATATGCAATAAAACTCAAAATACACGAATTTATGAAAATAAAAATGAAAACGCAATGTCACTCTGCAAGTTCCCGCCAAAAAGTCCATAAACAACAACGATCATCCAGTGCTGCCAACTTAGCGCTTCTTTTTTACATCTCGTTTTAGGGCAGTATTTAGCGCTTTCCACCGCTTTTTTAAGGATGCTCAACATAAGGTCCCGGGTTCGGATCCTACAATGAGCTTGAACTTTTGGTGAAGGAAAACATTGTGAGGAAACCAAAGCACGATGGTAGGGTACTACCACCCTCAAGTTGAAAATCTGTCGCCAAGCACCTATCGGTGTATTCCCACAGTTGCACTTGAGAGCCAATTCTAGGCTTGGTGTGCTTACCACCTTCGGCCACATCATCACTTACCTTTGTGAGGTTGTAGCTTTGAGAATCCAATACTCAAAGGGTTGTAGTCAAACACAGGCCTATACACAGAAAAAAAATGAGGCGGGTTTTTTTTTTTTTTTTTCAAGTTTTTGTTGATTTTTACCTTCGTAGAAGAATATGGCTAAATATTACGCTGCATTTTCGTTTTTATTTTCAAGTATTTGTGTATTTTGATGTATATTGCGTAATATTTGTGGTATTTTATCCCATAAAGATCAGTCCATGTGCACCAGTGAAGGAAATGAATTATGTTTCAAATTGTCTCAAGAAGTCCGTGAAAAGTTTTTGTACAATTACCACCATTATAAACATGACTTTTATGAACGATGACTGACAGTGCGGGCTATATGATTTATTTTGTGCCTTTAATAATAGATCTCGAGAAAACTCAAATAAGACAAGGCTGTATAGTTCAACCTTTGCCTGCCTTTTGGCGAATATTACAAACAACAACAACAACAAAAAGGAAAATATGTCAATTTGTCAATAAAACGCAAAAAATTGATAAAGTTATACAAAAAACTAAATTATAATAATAAACAGTGAAAATGTCTGAAAAAGATAAATCTAAAAACAATGCGCAAGTAAAACACATTCCCAAAGATGCACAAGTGATAATGTCCATCATGAAAGAAGTTGGAATAACAGACTATGAACCCCGTGTGGTGAACCAGCTTTTAGAGTTTACATATCGATATGTGACCTCAATAATGGATGACGCGCGAGTATTCGCCACCCATGCTAAGAAGAAAACAATAGATTTGGACGATGTTAGGTTAGCAGTGCAGATGCAGTTAGACAAGTCATTTACGAGTCCTCCACCAAGGGAAGTGCTCCTGGAGATAGCGCGAGTGAAGAATGTGAACCCATTGCCATTGATAAAGCCGCACTGTGGCTTGAGGTTGCCACCTGATCGGTAAGACTTGTTTAAATCATGTTGTAGTACTTGGGCAACCAAACTTTGTTCGAAAACTCAGAAACCCGCATTTTACCTAGCTAGATTTATGCCCCCACACACTCCCATGTAGCAGAAATCATTAGAGCCCTTTTTGAAATCACGAAACATTTATTTATATACAAATATTGCATGTTTAATAGTATAGGACACAGTATCAAAGCATATTCATCATTGTATACTTAGTAAACATTTTTTAATAAAAAACATTTTTTGGAATTTAATTCTTCTTTACAAATCTTAGTTTATTTGTCCAAACTAATCTTCATACTTGAGAATGAAAGTATGTTATGTCCTAAATCTTGACCCCCATTTCTGCTATCAATTCACAGCTACTGCCTCTCAGCTTGCAACTATAGACTGAAAAACGCAACAAAGAAAGTGATCACAAAAACTACCATCCCAGCCGCACCAACTATCAAAACAGTAACCACTGCGAAGCCATCGCCCAGTCAACACAGTGTGGTGGTCAAGAGACCACCGGGTGCCATTGTCAATGTGTCTTCTAAACCTAGTGCTGTACCGAAGCCAGTATTGAAGTTCTCTTCTGGTAGTAAGGTGAGATTTTTATGTATTTATTTGACTTGGCTAGTTTTTACCAGCAAATCAAATATTTAGAAGAATAGAACCTTATAATATTTTGTTGGCATTAATTTAAAGATGATAAGTTGATTAGCTAAATATAAGATGACTAGTATGTAAAAACTAGCCAAGTCAAATGTTGAGGTTTAATAGATCATAATAAGTTATTTGCATTGTGTAATTAATTTGACTATTCAAATTTAAAAAGTCATATTTTTAAATAGAAAATATTGTTGTCGCGGAAAACAAAACAAGAAATTGTGTTTTTTTACTTAAGAATGTTATATATTCTTATAAATAAATTTCTGGATTATCTCCAGAACTTGGTACCCATTTAGATCTCAAGTCTTGTCAGTCATGTCGACAACCACACCATAATTATTATAATATTGAACTCTGCTCCCATTTACACATTTATGTTTTTGGTGGGATAGCCGTTTACTTAAAATTATAACTTATATACTTTGATATTTCAGTCCCCAGGTTGGTATTTGGGCCACGTTTGCAAAGTAAAAATATATTTATAATTTTTCTTTTACAAAAAGGTTGGGTAAGCAATATTTAAAACAATAGCATTTGTGGTTGCTGAAATATAGCACTGTTGCAGATGTGACAGATGGACGTAGTGGCAAGCATACGGGTTCCTTTTTTACTGTTTTGGTGCGAACCCTAAATAGATTGATGTATGACAACTTGTCTGTACGCATTCTATGGTTTTAGAATAGTTAGATTGATTTATTAAACAGTTTTTATTTCCTTTCCAAGGTGGTAGCAAAACCAGCGGTCCGAGTGACAGCTGGTCCATCCGCTCACCCTGTCAAGATGGAGATTGACGACCTCACAAGTCTCAAGCGAAAACGCGAGGACGACGACTACGACATGTAATATTTAAGCTTATTCTCAGTATTGTAAGGTTCATTTTTTAAGTTAATGTTTGGTGGGAAATATATTGATACTTTTTTATTCGTTTGTAGTTTTTGTGCCTGTATTGATGATAAGATAACCTAGATATCATAACTCGTGGTTTATTTCTTTATAGATGTGCAATCCTATGCCCAAAGCTCCACCAGCATGGTTATTTTATTTATTTATTTTATTTCTACCAGTGTTACACTAAACCTCACTGCACAGTGACATCTCACTTTAGACACAACGCATGCTAGTCTAATGCCCGGTTTCTTTAAATAAAAACAAATCGTTTTGCTTACCAATGGTAGGTTTTTTTATTACCAAACTGGGCATATAGATATTTCGTAAGCTAATTTTACCTGTGATAGCTACTTCCATATGGGAGGGTCTGCTAAGCAAAGCTTTGAGGTCTTTGCTTCATTATTATTAAAGATATAAGTCTTAATTTTAACCGATAATGGTCCGTAAATTATAGGAATCGGCCATAAAACCGTCCTCAGTGAGCATTAATTCAAAATCGGTGGTTTGAGTTATAAGCAAAATAAAAGAGTATTTGTATTTCTTAAGTATGAAGTTTATAAAGTGATGGTCGTAGCTACGTCGAATGCCATTGGTCCCGGGTTCGAATGCTACAATGATATAATACACAATTTGTGCGACATTTTAATATGCAATGCAATGGGTGTTAATTTCCGGGATAAATGAATTTATTATTATTATTAATGAGTGGGGAAACCATAGCCAAGTAATGAGTGCTAAACCCTGAAGAAATCTCTTCACACCCTTTTTTGATTTGATTTTCAACTTGAGGGTGGTGGCCAGCCAGGCGGGTGGCACTTTCAACTACATTACACATGTCTATATATAATAAAAAAAAGGGACAGAGACCTTTCTTTCTTAGGGTGTGTCCAGACACAGCGAAAGCCGCGCGCGGCAGCCGTGGTCGCGGAATGCCGCGCTATGTTTGGACGACTGCCGCGAACGTTCGTCGCGAACATTTAAAACATTTCTACCCACCCAGAAATGTTTCAGATTCGTGTCTTTCGTATGCCGCGCTGGACACACCATTAGGCAAATAAAACTCATTCATAAACATCAGACTTTAATATGAATAACATAAATATATTTTATAAAATCACGATACATACACATGATCTATACTGTATAACATCAAAATTACACTTATTTCTTATCATACTTGTAGAATCCTTCGCCAGTCTTAACTCCTAGCTTCCCTTCGGAGACCAGTTTGTTCAGTAGAGGTATGGGTTTGAAGAGTTGTTGGTCGGGGAACTTCTTGTGCCATCCGTCGAGGATGAACTTGTTGGTGTCGAGGCCTACGTAGTCGGCTAACTCTAGTGGGCCCATGGGGTAGCCTGCGCCCAGCTTCATCGCGATGTCGATGTCGCGGGCTGAAGCATCTCCTGCGAGGATATCATTGGGTATTAGTAAAGTTGTATATGTTCGGGTCATACTCAGAAAAGTAGCCCTCGGGCTTAATAAACACGAAGACCATCAAAAATCTCAAGAATTATCTAAACTCTTCATCAAAATTTACAAAAGTTATATAAGACCATTGCTAGAGCATGGATTTCAAGTTTGGAGCCCCTACTTTCACAAAGATCTTGAGAGCCTCGTCTTACGACGTAAGTCCTACGATAGCTTTCACTTTATGCGCCTTACTTTGAAGAAACATTGAGGCCTACAAAATCTTCACGGCGGGACATTATAACCCTCCTCACTTACACGACTTTGTATGAATGTGTGCGTTAAATCCTCCAGCAGGCATGTACCAAATGAATCGTGCACCATCAAAGACAAACAATGTATACCACTTTCTCAGTGGTAGAGTGGTCTTGAATTGGACCAGACTCCTAATGACGTTTACTCATTTAAAAACAACTTAGACAATTGACGAAAAAACAGGGTATATTACAGGTAGCAGTAAAGTAACTTGTAAAATATACTATAGAATCTGCCACATTTGGCAGTTGAATTATAAATTAAATCAAAACTTACCTCTTTCAAACAACCTAACAGCCTCACAAATGTAAGGTACCAGCAGCCTGTTGACCACAAAGCCGGGAGTATCCTTGCAGGTGATGCAAGTCTTGCCGACTGCCTTGCCCCACTCCATCATGGTCTTGTAAGTGCCATCAGAGGTCTCAGCACCTTTTACCACCTCGAGGAGACGCATCACTGGCACCGGGTTGAAGAAGTGTAGGCCTCCAAACCTGGAAATAAGGTTTATTTATCACCTGGTTCGGAAAGGGTAGGGTAATGTATTGCTGTCAATTCTGTCAATTTTAGGGTTCTGTACAATTGGACTCTATTACTAAGCCTCTGCCGGCCGTCCGTTCGTCCATCTGTCTGTCAGTGGCCTGTATCTCATGAACTGTAATAGGTAGACAGTTGAAAATTTCACAGAATATGTATTTCTATTGCCGCTATAACAACAAATAATTCAAATGAAAAGAACTCTTTGAAACTTTGGAACTTCTTTGATGAAACTTTGTTTAGTAATTACATGAGTCTGGTAATTTGAGTTTAATCTCAGGTCTTTGATTATTTAACAACTATTGTAGTTTAATTACTAATATAATTTACTTATAGGTATTTTCTCATTACTCACTTGTCTTTCCTCTTGACTACAGAAGCAATTTCATTGATGGACAGTGAAGATGTGTTAGAGGCAAATATTGTATGTGCTGGTGCTACCTGGATACAGAAATTATAGCTGAGTTTTAAGTACCTCAAGAAAATACATTATATTTTACATTTTTTTTTTGACTTTAATTTCAATGTATTTCTGTAGCATGTCTATCTGCTATGTTAGATGCCAAACTGATTATGAACAAAGATACCAGGCGAGGTTTTTATCAGAGATTAAACTACAGGGTACAGCTAGTCTTACAGTAGCAGATCCAGGGGGGCGAAGGGGCTCAAGCACCCCCCTCCAAAGCATCTGGGTCTTATCACCCAACACTGCCACTGGAGTCTTATCATAAACAAAACTGAGAGCACATACCCCATCAAGCTGTTTGAATAGCTTATGTTTAACATCGATATTCTCAACAATAGCTTCAACAACCAGATCAGAAGTCTTTGCAGCTTCAGCAGGGTCAGTTGAAGTCTTGATCCTGGCCAGGGATTCGGCAACAAACTTCTCTCCTTCTTTTGGGTTGTCTTTATAGACTTTCTTGGCAACCCGGCCAAGGTTGGCTCCAATGGACTTTTGTGCTTTACTCAAGACATCTGGGCTGACGTCTACGAGGGTCACATTTTGGCCAGCTTGTGCAGACACCTGAAATAAAAGATATTGCTATGAATTAAACTGTGGCTCAAGGTTGGTAGGATGTTCCTAGGTAAAATACAAGGCTAGTATTATAAAAAAATAAGGCATCATTACTTTGTAGCGACTAGGTGTCTAGTAACAATTTATGTTCTATTATTATTATTATATTTATCTTAAAGCTGTGGAATTTACCTAGTACTCATGTTGCTATCTGGACTGGAGCAGTTACTGAGTTACATTTAGTTTATTTCATCAAAAAGCCGGTATTACCTGAGCAATCCCGGAGCCCATCAAACCACCTCCAATAACGGTAACATTCTTGATTGCACTTTGCACCGCTGCAGAACTTGAAAAGCCCCTAGCAATAACACCAAATTGATTCATCTTACTATCTTATTTTAATAAATTATATAAAATAATCTGCAAATAAAAGTTACGAAAAAAAAGATCAGAATTCCAAAGTTCACTTCTCTTAAAGTTTATCTAAAACTGTGGTACTATATTAATTTATTCAACAACTCATTTTATTCTCGAATTGAAAATGTGAGATGAACTTGCTTGCTTGTCTGTTCACTACACTTTTATGAGAATCATAAATGAAAATATTACGAGTTTCCATAGTAGGTACCTACTTATTAAATGACAGCTGCGCTCTGCTGGCAAAAGACTGGCAAGCAGGGGTCAGCGATCTTTCTTACCATAGAGGAAAAAAATGTATACGGAACAGAAATTACTATCTACGGTAGTGGACTTTTTGGCGGGAACTTGTAGAGAGATGTTGTGTTTTCATTTTTATTTTCATGAATTCGTGTATTTTGAGTTTTATTGCGTATTATCGGTGGTATTTTATCCAATAAACATCAATCATGTGCACCAGTGAAGTGAAATGAAATGAATTATGTGTATCGTGACTTTACAAGTTGTCTCAAAAAGTCCGTGTAAAGTTTTAGTACAATGACCACCATTGTTAAAATGAAAATGATATTATATAAAATTACACGTATGAAATGGCTGTATGGTTGAAAAATACCCTTGCCTATCCTTTTATGGATGAATAAACTACTACTACTATCTACGGTAGTTTTCTACGAAGGGTTTTTTTTAATGTTCCTTGCTCTTGTTTACAATAATTTCTCTGAAATATTTGAATAAATATATAAATATGATTATGATTATTATAGTTATCATAGGTATTGTCTGCATACTCAAATATTGTAATTTTTACCTGGTTTTTGAACGTTGGTAGATGTCATGTGTCATCATGGATTTCATGTGTGTCATATAATTTCAGTTCCATTTCACGCAAATTTTTAATGAATGCTTTTAGAGAGACCACGAGTTTTTATTTAATATAGTTTTTCAATAGTTTACGAGAACGTTTTTCACAGAAAAATTCAACAGTTAAGTACTGTGTAATACTGTGATGTAAACTTTAAACATAAATCAGATGGGTTTTATTGTGTGTATATCACAGACATGTTGGTATGGATGTATGTATCATAATTTTGTTTTGTTCGTATTTTTGTGTGAAAAGAAACGTCGTGTTGTGATAAAAAGTGATGATAATTTAATTTTGTAAATATTCCCAGAATTATCGAATTTAATCTTTTGTATTTGCTTTAAGTTTAGCAAAAATGTGTTGTGTAACCATGACATCACGCCGCAAATCCAGTTTTGGCAGGTAAGTGATACTGTAATGCTTATCATGGCTGTTATCTGGAAATTATCATAGTGCCCTTCGTTCCGACTCGAATGTGATATTTTAATCTGGGTACAACGGGCATCGGGGTCCGAAGCGCGCGTTGTTTACGTCGACACGTCACTTTGCAGCCGGCTTTCTCTCGAATAGTACGGTATCTCCGCCCGAACAAGATGAACAAATTAATTGGTTTTACGAGGAGTTTCTCCAGCACATCTTCATTAAATGTTATTAAAAATGTCACAGTTATCGGCGGGGGGCTGATGGGCTCTGGAATTGCTCAGGTAAGCTACTTACAACTTATTAGGTTGTTAAACTTTCGCTAACATTTCGCTCGACGTGTTATGAAGATGAAATGCGCATGCGCACCTCAATCTAGCGAGTAATGACCCGCCTTGGTATTAAATTATTGCACTCACAATTTTATTCATACTTGGTTTCAATGTACTTGTTTTTGCTTTACTTTGTATAAATTATGTATAAGTTTCATTGGTTGGACTTTGACACTTGCTTTGTGTTATTCAACTGTATTAGTGTGAAGTTATTTGGAATGTAAATTTTGCATTGTAAGCTACATAATTGAAAACACATTAATCCCTTGACTTGCGGTTAAAAAATAACAATAGATTTCTATTGTTTTCCTCACCCGCGCGGATCGTCATACAGTCAAAGGATTAAATATTATTTTTATTAATTAAATGTATTTCACAAAATGAAGAATTGGCTTAAGAGTTTTGCATAGCAAATTTACAACTACTCAAGGTATAGTTACTGAGTACACTAAACTATCAAGGTATAGTTACTGAGTACACTACACTATCAAGGTATAGTTACTGAGTACACTAAACTATCAAGGTATAGTTACTGAGTACACTAAACTATCAAGGTATAGTTACTGAGTACACTCAACTATCAAGGTATAGTTACTGAGTACACTAAACTATCAAGGTATAGTTACTGAGTACACTAAACTATCAAGGTATAGTTACTGAGTACACTAAACTATCAAGGTATAGTTACTGAGTACACTCAACTATCAAGTTATTGTTACTGGGTACACTAAACTATCAAGGTATAGTTACTGAGTACACTAAACTATCAAGGTATAGTTACTGAGTACAATCAACTATCAAGTTATTGTTACTGAGTACACTAAACTATCAAGGTATAGTTACTGAGTACACTCAACTATCAAGGTATAGTTACTGAGTACACTCAACTATCAAAGTATAGTTACTGAGTACACTAAACTATCAAGGTATAGTTACTGAGTACACTAAACTATCAAGGTATAGTTACTGAGTACACTAAACTATCAAGGTATAGTTACTGAGTACACTCAACTATCAAGGTGTAGTTACTGAGTACACTCAACTATCAAGGTGTAGTTACTGAGTACACTCAACTATCAAGTTATAGTTACTGAGTACACTAAACTATCAAGGTATAGTTACTGAGTACACTCAACTATCAAGTTATAGTTACTGAGTACACTCAACTATCAAGGTATAGTTAAGGAGTACACTCAACTATCAAGGTATAGTTACTGAGTACACTCAACTATCAAGTTATTGTTACTGAGTACACTAAACTATCAATGTGTAGTTACTGAGTACACTCAACTATCAAGTTGTAGTTACTGAGTACACTCAACTATCAAGTTATAGTTACTGAGTACACTAAACTATCAAGGTATAGTTACTGAGTACACTCAACTATCAAGGTATAGTTACTGTGTACACTAAACTATCAAGGTGTAGTTACTGAGTACACTCAACTATCAAGGTATTGTTACTGAGTACACTCAACTATCAAGTTATTGTTACTGAGTACACTAAACTATCAAGGTGTAGTTACTGAGTACACTCAACTATCAAGGTATAGTTACTGAGTACACTCAACTATTAAGGTATAGTTACTGAGTACACTCAACTATCAAGTTATAGTTACTGAGTACACTCAACTATCAAGGTATAGTTACTAAGTACACTCAACATAATGAAGAGTGATCTTATCTCCGGCACCATTTGTTTTGAAGTAGATGTTCTCCACAAATATTCCCACTTTCCGGGTAATCGCCTGTAATGTAAATCGGCAAAAAGCACATCCAAACTCATAAACATAGTATATCTCTTTGTAATATTAGTATTGATAACAAATGACTAATACCCAATTTATTAAAAGGTTGCAGCTCAAGCAGGACAAAATGTGATCATAGTGGATTTACAGCCAGAAATACTAGAGAAAGCACAAAAGTCCATTCAGAATAACTTGACACGAGTGGCCAAGAAGATCCACAAGGATGATACGGCCAAGATTGAGAGCTACGTCAGGGATTCCCTCAGCAGGGTAAAGGTTGTAACCAAGATTGAAGATGGAGTGAATGTGGATTTAATTGTTGAAGCTATTGTTGAAAAGTTGGATGTGAAACAGGAGCTATTCAATAAATTAGATCAGGTAAGAATAGTACATATTCTATAATATTATTTGAAAGGGTCTCCATATAACCACAGAATAAATAATAGTACTAACATACAGAAGTATAACTTTCTGATAGCAAACATGCGAGTTTAAACCTAGTTATTAGGTAGGTTACATTCACAATACATTGCACGCCTCGATGTGACCTTCGTTATAATCACCTACCGACCTTTGCCACTCTCGTATTGAATCAAAATGCACCCTAAGTCCGCGCCATAAAAACTCCATAGAATTTGCGATGAATTAAGTACTCTTTTTGTTAGCTTAAGTGACACCTCAATGAATTAGCCCCATTCAAGCGGCCATGCGGCGTAAGTTCCTTAAAGAGGGATTTAATGGAAATTGAAACAGGGATTTAGAAAATTCGAATTTAATAGTTTGTACATTTATGTATTAGTCCTAGTGTTACATACCTATAATAATGTACTTATTTAAATTCTGACAAATAAAACACACCTGTTTAATGATTCATGCTTATAATTTAAATAACTACTATAACAATAATAGGTTATTTATTCAAGGATGTTCAAGGTTGTGAAAAAAAGTAAAACTAAGAATTAACAGCCATAGCAATACATTTATATATTATTGCCTGTTTGACTACAATCTCACCATGGGAGGTGAATATGTGGCCGATGGTGGTAAGCACACAAAGCCTAGTCCGAACTCACCGATAGGTGCTTAAATTGGCGCTTTCTACCTAAACTCAGAACACTCTGGTAAGACGCTCAGCCAGGCATTTTCATTTTGGTTACATTAGACACTTAGCCAGGGGAATGCAAGTGTAGAGAGAAACCACTATTCTTGTATAAGATATATCAGAAAAATAGAATATATATCAGAAAATTCAGAAAAGTTCAAAGGCTTCGAGCATTTGTGATATTGATGTATTCTTAACTTCCAGTTGGCTCCTCCGCACACTATCTTGGCTACCAATACGTCATCCATCTCTGTTAATGAAATTGGCGCCGGCATCAAGAGGAAAGACAAGTACGTATATTTTTACTAGCGACCCGCCCCGTCTTCGCTTGCGCAGCAGAGTAGTTTTATCTGTGCGGTAGGATTTTTTCTGACATCTCCAGCAATCATCGTCATACCAGGCAATTTACACCTTCTTTCGGGAATCACTCCGTCCGTTGGTGAGAACCGTATGAAAATACGGTCCATATTTTTTGAGTTTATCGCGTTCAGACAGACGTGGGACTTTGTTTTATAACATGTAAGGATCGTTATTGTAGGCTCACTTGTAATATTGTTGACGATTTATTTAATGTTTGTTCACCATTAAATATTCAAGATTTCTTTCTTTCTGCACTTCTTTCCATATAAACTTTAACTCACCAAATCTCACACTCTGACTACTAGGACTTATCATCATGTAATTATCTTTCTCCAATTTTAAGGTTCGGCGGTCTCCATTTTTTCAACCCAGTACCAGTAATGCGTCTCTTGGAAGTGGTGAAAGGTGACCACATCTCAGAAGAGACATACAAAGCCATGATGGAGTGGGGCAAGGCGGTCGGCAAGACTTGCATCACATGCAAGGATACCCCTGGATTTGTGGTAAATCGACTCCTTGGACCGTACAGTGCTGAAGCACTCAGGATGTATGAAAGAGGTAAGGTTGCATGTGAATTTTGAGCTGTATTTTGTTTGTGCAATTTGGGTTTTTCGGTGGATTTTTTTCTGACATGGCTTGAACTAAATAAATTTAAAGTAGAAGAAAATAAACGGAGACTATCCCAGTACATTTAAGAAAGTATTAATCGGTATCAATATTGATATCACGAAACTAAAGCTGTTTTATCCGTTATTTATTTATTATTATTAAAAGAATACATAAAACTTATACATAAAGTGTGTCATAAACCATTTTTGGTTTTTACGCACACATTTTTGGTTTTTGTTGGCCTATGTGACAGCATATTTTGATTTGACACTTTTATCTGTAGCGGACAGCGCTATCTAGTTATGTCTCAGCAACTCCTTATATACCTAAGAAATCTCATTTCTCTTCACGTATTTATGTTATGTATGTAGATAATATTAATCCTTCAAAATGGTAAAGGTAGATTGTTTCTGTTATTTCGTTGATATCTTTTAGTGATATCGCAAACACTAACTTGAAAATGAAATAAATAGAATGTATCTTGCTTGAAATGAATGAATCTAAGCTTGTTTTGATAAGAGACATTGGCCCTGATTCTGTTGTTCACAACTAAACTAATTTTAATCTCACTATGTCTCTTTCTAACAAAGAACATAAGAAAGGGATGTAAGAAGTTTAGTCCTGTCAAATTAATCCAATGCTTGTTTTCAATATAAATTTAGTCGCCATCTATCGCGGTTACGCCTAAATCCACGCAAAATAAGACGGCAAAGATTAATTTGACAACTTAAAATATGTTCTATCCTTTTTCAATAATGTTCGTAAGAAAGAGATGAGATGTGACTAAAATAAGTTTAGTGCGATTTACAACAGAATCGGCACCATTGCTGAGTTTATTGCCGGCTCTTCTCAGCAAATGCAACCTTCCGAACCGGTATTAGAGTCAAACTTTTCATTAGAGCCTGCGAAGGTCTATTTGAATAAATGATTTTGAATTTTATCCTTGCTGCTTTTTTGGCATATGCTTATCTTTATTTGAATAATTTATCACGGTACATGCATGAGATTTTTTATCTATGGCACTTGCATACTTTTATTTATTGTTAACTACATATACGGGTATATAAGTGGAATTGGTTTCTGGTTTATGGATATATGTAAGTATTTATGGTTTATTAAAATCTTTTTGTCCATATTTTTGATTAAGATATTCACTCGAGTCGAGTATTATAAGTTGAAACATGCCCAATCATTTGAGAAACATAAAATACCCCTTTCATTTCTCGAGTGAATATGTCCTCATGGTGTATGGTGGAAATGGGATAGTAAGGTGGCTTATAGTAAGAAATATCATTGAACGAAAACGTTGAATATGAATGAAAACTGTTGATTTTCACCAATAGAGGCGCTACCAGCACATGCAGTAATGAAAATACCTTTTTCAATGGCCAGCAGGTGTCATGATATCACAATGAGGAGTTTTCTTATGATACCTCTATGGTACCTATGGTGGGTATACCTGTCAAATCGAACACATAAGGTTCACATTGGTTCGAACGATCAGCAGTTTGAAAGATATTTTGACCATAGAGGTATCATAAGAAAACTCTCATTATGATAACGTCTAACCTAAAGCCATGTATTCACTGAGAAACATGTTTCAGTTACAAAGTTTCTGGAACAACACGTAGATGTTTACAGAAACAATATTTCGGGGTCTTGGCCGTCCACATCTCATTTGTTTCAAATATGTCGCTGAGGCGATAGTGTTGTTGGGTGCCGCGAATATTAATTTGGCTAGTCGAAAGAAAAAAAAAGATGGTGGGAAATTTCTTCGTACGAGACGTTTTTTTTATTTTGTTATTGTAATCTGTAGTTGAGCACTTCCATAATATCTGCTTCGATTGAAATAATTCTATTAATTTTAAAATGCTATTGTCGTCCTACAATACCGCCATGTTTATAAACAACTGAAACACACGTCCACACTTGTGTACAGTTGTTGCGAAACTGATTTGTTTCGGTGCTCTCCAATTGCATCGGGGAGCACAGAAACATGCTAGAAACACGGAGTGTTTATTGCAACAGTTTTACATGTTTCAGAAACATATTAATTTGTTTCAGTAACACGTAGATTTTGTTTATGTAACAGTGTTTATAAACAATTGTTTCTCAGTGAATACATGGCCTTAGTCCTAACATTATTTATTATTAAACATATTTTATTTATACACTTTTGATAATATCAAATGTAAAAGTTTGTATATTTGAGACTCAATCTTTTCACTTCTCATAGAAATAAATCAAAATCTTTAAAAAAAAATTGGATGATCTCATCCCGAGTAAAAAAAACATGGGACGATACAAGTAATACACACATATTTCAGGTGATGCTTCAAAAGAAGACATAGACATTGGCATGAAGTTAGGCGCAGGCTACCCAATGGGTCCATTCGAGTTGGCAGACTACACAGGTCTAGACACCAACAAATTTGTGTTACAAGTCATGTATGAGAAGACTAAGGACCCAGTCTTCAGACCCATTCCATTACTCGACAAAATGGTAGCGGAGGGCAAGCTTGGTATTAAGAGTGGCGAGGGATTCTATAAATATAAGAAATAATTGTTATTTGGTTTGAAAATGAAAAGGTGTATTATATTTATGTTATTTGATTGATGTTTTATTTTTCCTATACATACTAATACCTATCCTGGGATAAAGCGCATGGTGACGCATGGAAGACGCAACTAAATAGGTCAAAGCTAATATAATTATTACCGTTTCGGAAATTTACTCTGAGAAGAACCGGTAAGAAACTGCGCAAGGTTGCAAGCTATACTTTTTAGATATACTGTACAGTAGTACCCAATTAATATGGCTTACCGATGTACCTGCGCAGAAGATACATTTCCAAAGCGCGGGGTAAGTGCTATTGGTCGGCAGCTGCCGCCATGTTAGCGCGCGCCGTGCGGAGGGGCGTGACTTGCGAGTGAGACGGAACTAACTGCAGTGTATTATGAACCTTATAGTAGTGATCTAAGGTTGATTGTAAGTTTTAAGCATTCTTTCGTTAATCTTCGGGGCCATACTTTCTTTTTTGTGCGAACGAAGTTTCACGACGCGCCATATCTGTTGGGTACTACTGTACTAGCTCTCCCCCGCGTTTTCTCCCTGGTTTAGTGATAGGGAAAATATTCTATATGCAATAATTCGAAAAAGTTATATTACAAAATAATATAAACAAAGAATTTATGTATACTTTTTTTTGAATAGGTATAACACATAAATATGCTACGCAAAATACTTTGTTAATGAATTGGACATGAAGGGCATCCACCAAATGTACCAATGAGATATCATATCTTTTTACGAAACAAATGGCATATTATTGCTAAAAAGAAGTACTAAACAATTTAGGGTAAGCTTACACCGTGACCTAACGCGACGCGACGAAGCGCGACCTTTTTAAAATAACAATAGAATATAATGTACTTTATTAAGTAAAAAAAGGTACACATTTCAGGAAGAGAATTCGGATACGCCTCGCGACGATGCGAGTCACTTGTCACGCACGAATTCTCTCACTGAAATGTGCACCCACAGACATTTTGTTTAGTAAATAAAGTTATAGGGTAGTGGCACCAAAAGATGACCGACCCCCAATAGATGAACGATCGACCGAAAATGAAAGAAATATAATATAATCCCTAAATTTACATGTTTGCAATATTTTTTTCCCCATTAGGCAATATTTTTTCTTCCATATTCCTTAACAACATTGACAATGACAGCCCAGACGCGCTTGCGGTGAATTTTTTAAGTGTACGGTACCCGCCAAAAATCGGTTTTATATGGAAACCTTCTAACGGTAAGTCCCTCCAAATTTAAGAACATTGTCAGCGTATAGAAAGAATTAATGTCATATTAGAGCAGTTTTGGTTGGAATAAAATCTTGATATATTCTGCTTTCAATAACTTAATATATATTATTACATTATTTACCGTTTTTTAGAGAAATTTACTGTTCAAGTAATGGATTAAATTTTGTTCACTTGATCCAATAGATGAACAGCGTCCAACTAATGGAAAAAGGTCTAATTTTTATACCCATTAAAATCTTTTAGTTAACGATTAAACACAAAAACAAAAATACTCAAATGAATTTTATTAAATTTATGAACTTAGTTACCAAAAGTTGAACAAATTATTTTACAGTTTTTGATTATGTTAAACCTAACTTTCCTATAGAATCACCATTAAGATCGGTGGTCGAAATTTGAACGGTTCACATTTTATTCGTTCAACCTTTGGGTATATTTGCCTCAAGTTGAACGAATAATATTCACTTAGAATATTATTAAAAATAACAAGCGCCTATGTCATGAAATGACTGAGTTATAGCTATTTAAAGATGGACAAAACTCTTAAACGTTCATTTATTGGTGCCTCTACCCTATAATACTATCTAAGCTTGCCGCGTCGCGTCGCGGCATCTCGCTGTGAACTGATCCTTATACTCAATACAAAAGAACTCCGATTATTTAAGAATCACTTATTTTGGATTCATACAACTGTCATAGGTACTCAAGTTGTGATATTAATTATGTTTCTTTTACGATATTATAAAATAATCCATGAACTTAAATGATAAAACAAATTATCAAAATAGATAATTGAATACAGTGGCGGTGCATAGATAATTTAATTTGCGTTATTTCGTTCTGTGATAAAACATTATGTAATTTGATGACGCATGTGTCTAATGAGATCTAAAGCAAGATAAATACAGGGTGTTGTTTTGGTCGGCGACAAGCGACCCAGGAGCGGTAGTACAAAATATATATTCCCCAAAAATTGACTTTATTCCATGAAATACTGTAAATATGTTGAGAAATACCTTATTCAATTTGAAATAAAATTACCGCAAAGTATGGTTACTAGGCACGTGCACGGTCTAGAGCTAGGCGCAAGCCGCCATCGCCCCACCCCTTTACTCTCTCGTACTCCCGTTGAGTATTATGTCTACACTTTAGCTTATTAAATGATTTTCAAAATTTTTATTTTTTATTTTTATTATTAAAAAAAATAAAGTATTTTTTTAATATTTTTTTTAGCACAAGTATCATTTGTATTATCGACCCTGAGTCGCTCGTCGCTGACCAAAACAACGACCTGTATATTTGCAATGAATTAAATAAAGGGATATTTTTAATTGAACCTCTGTTTAAAAATTACGCAAACTTAAGAATCTCCTCTAATTTGCTTATTGCACCTCTAATTTACTTATTGCATAATAATATCAGAAAAATTACTGTTCTACAATTAAACTACCTATTCGTCAAAACATGTTCTATCACCCAAACCCGACTCGGGGCACTCCAAATACAGTTAGCACAGATTACTATACAGATAAACAGCTCCTAAGAACGCGAAATGGTAGGTACTTCACTACATGCGCAGCGATGTGTGCGTGAGCGCTCACCGACGGGTTCACGTACGAGAGCCGAGAAGTCGCTTCGGGTGTTTCCGCCGAACCCGAGGGTCTGAGAGTCGGGGGCGACTCGCGACTGAGCGGCACGCCTCGATACCTACATCGCTTGCAGAACGTCGTCGCTCGCTGCTCGTTACCGCGATACTTTGTTTTTAATAATTTTAGAACAACTTACAAACAAAATGATTATTTATTGCAGTGCGTTTATAAAAAAATCCAGGAGGAATATAAATATATCCAATAATTTATCCAAATGAAGTAATTTTCTTACTAGGTAGGTATGTAGGTACGAGTAATATTTTTAGTGGTGGGCGAAATTGGACTCATGTCATCTAGACACGTGGTAGCGTGTCAAGCCAAGTTCAAGATATATTTTATTTAATGCATATATTACAATACTTTGAAGAGGACGTACTTTGAAGTGCTCTGCCAATAATTGTTTTTTAAAATATTTATAAAAGTTATTTCATAACTCATCATACATCGATCTTATCCTTGAGTTATATTCTGTGAATAAGTGTTAAAAAATTGGTGCTTAGTGCATAAAATAAAGTAATATCACAAATAAACAAACAAAACTTATAGTGAAATCAAAGTGGATATTGTGCATTAAAAGGGTACTCTGATACTTGTATCAGTTATATCGGACAACCTACCTGAACACTAACTAATAAATCATTGAAACGCACATCACTCCCGCTTACATTACAAGATTTTCACCGCTATTTAACAAGTACCGGGTGGCTCAGCGCATTACGCATGCCGTCAAATTTAACATCGGAGAAAGAGTCGTGAGTTCGAGACCAGCCCATGCAATCTCAATTATTTGCTCCTTGATATAATTGTTTCTGCAACGTACAATAAATTTATACAGTTTATTGATTTGATAAGACTATTATTTGTTACATTACAAATAAAATGTCGGTCCAACGTTCTCCACCGAGTGTAGAGTCACACTTAAAAACACCTCCTATGATCCACTACAATTCGGACTCGGCGTTGAATACAAGTAACGCTAGTCAATCAGACAATAATTATCTTAATGTAACTAAACGTCAAAAACGTTGTAATGATTTCCCTGACCTCTCAGTTACGCTCAATGCAGAAATGAAATCTTTATTTACTGAATTTAAAGTTCTACAGGATCAAAAATTTGAGTCCCTAAGTAATGATATGAGCGTCATCATAAACCAGAATCAAGAGATTCGGAATTCAGTCAGCGCTATGTCCAGCCAATATGAAGAACTTCTGATAAAAACAAACTTACTTGAGAGGGAAAATATTCAAAACAAGAAACTGGTCACGATGCTACAGAATAAACTGGAACTTTTTGAAAAGGGTTCACTTAATTCAACTGTAGAAATCCGAAATATACCTGTACAAACAAATGAAAATAAAGAGGTAATTACAAACATCGTGAAGGACATAGGTGGGGCGCTGGGTCTGGAAGGCCCCATAGTTAATCAGGAAATAAGGGACATCTTCCGCTCAAAATCTGGATCAATTGTGGTTGATTTTACTTGTACCAGTAGAAAGGAATCCTTGATTTCGGAATATAAAATACTTAGTAAGACCCGACGTGAAAAAAAGGAGCCCCAGTTAAATACAACTGAACTAAAATTGGCTGGATCTCAACAACCAATATTTATCTCTGAATCCTTGACAAGTAAGATTCGCCGATTATTCTATATTGCCCGCCAGAACGTAAAGAACAAAAAACTAACTTCAGCATGGACATCATATGGCAAGTTGTACGTTAAAAAAGAGGAAGGAGTCACACCGGTTCGTATCTACGAAGAGGCTGACTTCCAAAACATTATTGAATGACTAGTTTTAGTATTTTTGTTTCACTTAATAGTCTCATTAGCATCATTTAATCGGTTCGTAAAATTGCTCTTAGAAATTGTTTTTTATGCACTTGGCTACATTGTTTTTAATCAGTTATTTATATCCTTATTATTTATTTGGAGACCTAGATGTTATAAACATAGTACACAATACACCTTACATTACCAGTTCACCTATAAACACTTCTCGAATACCCTACACACACACTACACTCACTACATCAAGCTTGCAGCATGTGACTTAAAACTATATTATTCTTATAATGATCGCAAATCTCTTTTTAAAATGTCGTATCGTGTGATTGCATTGCCACCTTTAAGCTTATTACCGGACCCACGTATCTCATTCCAAAATATTAAAATTAAATTAGGGTTGTTAAATGGAGAAAATTATTGTTCTCTCTGTTTAATAAACTCTGATGGATATAAATAATATTGAATCTATCAACTTGGGTCTGGACTCCTTGAACGTGGCAAATTCAGTCACATGCGACATTGACAATATAAAAAGCTTTATAACTAGCGGTAAAAATGGCTCTCTCAATCTCGTCTCACAGAATATCCGAAGCATAAACTGTAACATACTTAATTTTAATACCCTTATTACAAGATCGCAAATAGACTGGGATATTATAGTCCTCACAGAATGTTGGCTTCCGACAGCCAAATTTATTCCAGAACTTCACGGCTACAACCACATAGCATCAACATCTCATAACACGCAAAATGAAGGAGTTGTAATCTATTACAACAACCAACTTAACAACATTTCGTTTGAGGAACCTCTACTCTGCGATGCAAACAGTGTCTTGCTGAAAGTTAATGCTGAAACTTGCATTATTGGGATTTACCGACCTCCTAGACAACATAATGTAACTAGCTTTGTTGACTCTTTAGATTTACTTCTTTCAAGATTGCATGACTTTAAAAACATTGTTTTATGTGGTGATATAAACATCGATATTGTCTCTCAAACTTCTGATAAACGTTCTCACGAATACCTAAATGTTTTGGCAAGCCATGGTTTACTTCCAGGTCATACCATGGTAACTCATGGTCTGACATGTCTAGACCACATGATGATTAAGACTAAGCTTGATGCCACCTGTTTTGTTTGCGAGTCCTCTATCACTGACCACGAGTGTGTTGCCATAACCATTAACTTAAAAAATCAACTAAAACGCACAAATAAGCCAATTACACGAATCGACTACGTTACACTAGACAATAGTATCAACAATCTAAACGTTGAGGCTGTTTTAAATTCTAATGATGTGAATATAGCCACCGAGATCCTTATCAACAGCCTCACTGCGTCAATTAAAGAAAGCTCCAAAGTAATTAAAACCCCTAATAGAAAAAGAACAAATAAACCCTGGATCACCTCAGCACTGTTGCGCTGCATGCGAAATAGGGATAATTTGTTCAAAAAATTAAAGAATGATCCTAAAAATGAGACACTGTTGCTTACTTACAAGAGGTATAGGAACTTCTGCACAGCTCAGCTGAAAAAAGCTAAAAGAATTTTTGAGAGACAAGAGATTGAAAGCGCTAAAGATAATAAGAAGAGGCTGTGGGAGGTTATTAAAAGTATTAGTGGCCAAAAGAAGTCTATGGATCACTCCCACTGTCTGCTATCAGCAACAAATCCTGTGGAAAGCATTAATGAGGTGAATACATTCTTTGCGGAGGTAGGAAAAAATCTTGCTGAGCGTTCAAATAGTAATCATAGCCATATAAATGCCAGCAGCACATACCACAAGCCGTTAAGCCCCTGCAAATCGCTTGTCTTGCTTCCTACTGATGAATTTGAAACCCTTCAGATAATTAACGGTCTTAAAGATAATTGTGCAGTAGGACTAGATCAAATATCTAGTAACTTAATTAAAAGATACGCCCACATACTAGTGACCCCTATAACACATATATGCAACTTGGCCTTCTCAACTGGAATATTTCCCCGGGCGTTTAAAACTGCGCTAATCAAACCGATACACAAGGATGGCGATAGAGATTGTGTCAATAACTTTAGACCTATTTCAATCCTTCCTACTATGTCAAAAATCATTGAACGACTAATGAATAAACGCCTAATACACTTTTTAGAAACCAACAACCTTCTTTCTTCTTCACAATTTGGATTCCGGAGAGGATTGTCAACTAGTGACGCAGTTCATAGACTTGTAGAGTCCATTGTGAATACCCTTGATAAGAGGAAAAAGTGTCTGACCGTATTCCTAGACCTAGCTAAGGCTTTTGACACAGTCTCTATTCCCCGCCTTGTGATTAAGCTAGAAGAGCTGGGGGTAAGAGGACTTCCCCTCCAATTATTTACTGACTACCTTACAAACCGAAAACAGCAAGTTAAAATCAACCAATGGATTAGCGAGGAACAACCAGTAAGCTATGGGGTACCACAGGGTAGTATCGTTGGTCCAACGCTGTTTTTAGTATATATCAATGGACTCTGCAACTTACAACTACATAATGGCAATGTACTTACTTTTGCCGACGATACTGCACTCTTCTTTAGCGGAGACAGCTGGGATGAAGTCTTTTTAATTGCTCAGAGGGGTCTTAGTGGAGTCTGTTCCTGGCTACAAGATAATCTAATGACGCTCAATGTTGCTAAAACTAAGTTCATAGCCTTTGCTCATCGTACAAATCTTCTACCATCTCCAAGTCTTTCCATTACTGCACACGGATGTAACTCTTTGTCCTCATACTGTACATGTCCCCCTCTAAAAAGAACTGATAAAATAAAATATTTAGGTGTTATTATAGACCAGACACTTACCTTCAAATCGCATATCGAAGTTCTTTGTACTAGACTGCGTAAGTTGATTTATATCTTTAAGTCTCTAAAGCAAGTGGCCAGCCGTAAAACAATTGCTATGGTATACTATGCTCTCTGCCAATCAATCATGGAATACTGCATAACTTCATGGGGGGGCATAGCCAAATCCAATCTACTTGAACTGGAAAGGGCACAGCGAGCAATTTTGAAGGTAGGTGCAGGGTTTCCCTATCGTTTTCCCACAACGGACCTCTATAAGGAGTGGAATGTTCTTACGGTCAGACAAACATTTATACTTCGCATCACGCTCAAACAACACTCCCAATTACCGTACGACCCCAATCTAGTAAAAAACAAGCGTAGGAAGGGCACTGTTTGCCGTACTGAATCTTTCCACACAAGTCTTTCACACAATTTTTTCTGCTTCTTAGGACCTTACATCTACAACAAACTAAATGGAACTTTATCAATATACCCTCTCAACAAAATAAGTTGCAAAAATATAGTGTCTAATTGGTTGAAAACGCTTGACTACCTAGAGACAGAAAAATTAATTATCTCACCATTATGATCCCTATCTATTCTAAAATATGTCTCAATCTCAACGTTCAACTATCACAACCACGCACTGGGCAAGCAAACCACTTCTCCAAACATGTACTAATGCACCTCCACTCTCTCATACTATACTCATATACTATACATACACACACAGATTCATACAGACACTCATACACACTTGCACATATTTATTGTACTTACATATATATTCCTGGTACTCCCACTTTTTTGTTAAAAATATTTAGTATTTAAGTTTGTCTTTCTTTTCATGTCATATGTCTCAAAATAAAATTGTTATTGTATTGTCAATCCGTGGAGTGGGGTCCTGGTGACTTGTACTACAGGTTTTTTTTAAACCTACAACAGGCACCAGTCTCTCACAAATCAGGTTCGCATAGTACGTAAGCACTTTTTTGTATCTATCTATTTTTGTGAAGAGAAATAAATGTTTTATTATTATTATTAAATACTTATATGTATTAAAACTGTTATAATTTAGTACATTATATAATAATGTAGACACTGTTATTTTAGGTTTTCAAGTGTGTGATAATGACATTATTTTCATTGTTTACAATGGTTGTAATAATGATTAGGTACAGTTGGACATTATATAAAACGTTAATAATAACATTCATATGTGCAATAAAGGAATTTCATTCTAATTCAATAATTTATCCAATGTAATAAAAATCTAATACTTTGCCCTCATTACTTTCGAGTAAGAGTTCATATTAGTGTGATCAAAGTCCATTATTTGTGTCATCTTGGTATTATAACGCCTAATTGTAGTAGTTTTGGAGTTTGGGTAGTGGAATTCTTCAATGGGAAATTGGGAACTAGCAAATTCCTCGAGTTTGGGCGAGCGTGTCGTAAGACTATATAGGCTCGTTGTAAGTCTAAACTTGACGCCGCGATGATAACGTGCAAAGCTGTTAGGCTCGGCTTGCCTAGCGTAGACGCACCTCAATAAATTATACTTATAATTTATAATTATTAAAAAAATTACCCAGCTTTCTAATTAAATTTATTTCCTAGTGTGACAGCCCTACAAGAAGATTAGAGTATTAGAGTCAGACTTTTCATAAGTGCCTGCGAAGGTCTATTTGAATAAATGATTTTGAATTTTGAATTTTGAATTTAGAATAGGCTAATATAATAGACGTTTGTAGGGAGCTGTTGCTCTGTATAATATAATCCTCTGTGCAGTTAGTTAGGTTCATCGAGGAACAATCCCTAGAGTAGTAATACCGTGCAATCCGATTCCGCAACTAGTCAGTGATTTGTCACTGAATTATATCTGCTCATGAGCGCCCTTGTACAGTATCGACCAAAACCTCGATCCGCGCGTACGTATCAAACATATACTTTTTGTCAATATTTCACAATGTCTTGCTGTTCAATTAAGTGGTGTGGGAATAACAGTCGAAATTCTAGTTATAAAACAAACGGAATCACTTTTCATCGGTTAGTAACAATTTATTACATGAATTTACTTATTTTTCATCACAGCTCAAGATATACTGGACGCACGCGTTGACGTCATTTATCTCCATCTCACTTTCACCCGTTATATTTCTATGTTCATCCTTTTCTTTCGATGATCGCGCCTGCCCGCTAGTGTTGGGCTTGGTTAAGAAAATAATTATCGATATTAGCAAACTTATTTTGTTCGGAGAGAAAAATGTTTCAGTTTACAATATTGTACTGGAATACATAACAGCGAAGATAAAAGGATTTGCAATATTTTTAACGCGGATGTATTTATTATTAGAATATAAAATAAATATGTCTGTGGTACTGTAAGTTCCTAACTTTATTATTATCACGTACTAGGTATCTTCATACTCTTTTATGTCATACTGGTGACACTGACATAGGTACCTAATTTCAAAAAATTGGTTACACAGTCAATGACGTTGAAGTTAAAAATAAATTATACACTTGTATTGTGACTTTATATACTTTGTTTCATTACTACTATTATTATCTTCGTAAATAGCCCCTGAAACCATATAGGTAGTAAACAATTTTTTTACCTAAGTAAGTATAACTAAATTAATATAATGTAATATTAAATAATATATATATATATATACAGGGTGTTGTTTTGGTCGGCGACAAGCGACTCAGGAGCGGTAGTACAAAATATATATTCCCCAAAAATGGACATAATTCTATTAAATACTGTAAATATGTTGAGAAATACCTTATTCAAATTGAAATAAAATTACCGCAAAGTATGGTTACTAGGCACATGGACAGACTAGAGCTAGGTACAAGCCGCCATCGCCTCACCCCTTTACTCCCTCGTACTCCCGTTGAGTACTATGTCTACATTTTAGCTTATTACATGATTTTCAAAATTTTTATTTTTTTATTTTTATTATTAAAAAAAAATAAAGTATTTTTTTTATATTTTTTTTAGCACCAGTATCATTTGTTTTATCGACCCTAAGTCGCTCGTCGCTGACCAAAACAACGACCTGTATATAATTATAATATAATTATATTTATAATTTTAAGTAAATTAGTAGATATATATATATATATATATATATATATCTACTAATTTACTTAAAATTTTATTGTACGAACATGATAAATATTTAGACAGATGCCAGTTGTTCCAGACGGTAGCTCTTTCTGGAGTACTTTAATTTCATAGGACTGTTCTTACCGAAGGCTTAACAGTAAAACACGCTTATAGGTACTCTTCAAAGCAAGCAGGAGGTTTACTTTATTCACTATTTACTCACAATATTCTAAGAGATGTTCACTATGTAAGTTCTCGTGAAGGAATGAATCTTAGATCTTCTCTTTTTTTTTTTGAACTGACAGAAGTGACAATTCAATGAATCTTTACACCTTTACGCGGACAATGCGGCGAGCAAGCTCTCAACCGGTGAATCGTAGCGCCAAGGCGCCTTACTTTTATACTACGTGTTAATATTGCTATCCTGCTCTAACATAATATACCTATAATAATCCAGTATGTTCGGAAATATTCATGAAAAACAAACGAACTTAATCTAGAACCTTCCTGAACTAGGTTCGAGATCTTTCGATAGGTATACTATGTCTTTCTGAAATATTCGGGATTATTCTCGAACCTTCCACAATGTTCTAGAACAGATTTCGAGAAGGTTCCTGAAAGTTCTATCGATACCAATTACTTTTATAGAACTTTCCACAGTTTTCCAGAACCTTCCAGAATGTTCTATAAAGTTCTATTTAAAATTAACTTGTTTTGTGCAGTTTATACCTATTGTTTACAGAATCTGACTACTATATTTTGTATACCTAACTTACAATGAATATTAAAAACTATAACAATAAAGAACATATTTTAGGTAAAAAGGTAGATATTGTTTTCGTCGTGAACACCAGTATTGATTTATCACTCCCAAAAATCCGCGCATTCCAATTTTTATCAAAATAGAGCCATTATTGAGAATGATTACATCATACTGCTGAATTCATACCAAAATATACTATGCAAACAATTATTATAAACAAACTTGCTAGTTACGATAACGTAGAAATATTTGTAAAAAACCATGACAAACGACTGATATTAGAATACTCCTACATTTATATTAGTGCAACAAGTATCGATATCGATACAATTTTCACCCTCATCTCTAAATCTTAGTGTGTCCTTGAATGAGCCAATCACAGCGCACTGCCGGTGGTGGGGAATTGGCGGAATAGATTTCAAGCAAAATGTACGTCATTGCGCTTCTATGGGTTAATTGTTCCATGGTTAGGTTAGACCTGTGACAGAAACGCGCGCGAGACGAGCGAGCGAAGCGAGCGGTGCCGCGGCAGCGGCCGGCGAGTGGTAGATGATCATTCAGTTCAAACAGTTTTGCATAAACCATAAAACTGATACTCAGTTTGATTTATACAGGTTGTTGTTTTGGTCAGCGACGAGCGACTCAGGGTCGATAATACAACTGGATACTGGTGCTAAAAAAAAAAAATATTATTTTGAAATTCATGTAATACGCTAAAATATAGACGTAATACTCAACGGGAGTGCGAGGGAGTAAAGGGTTGGGGCAACGGTGGCTTGCACCTAGCTCTAGTCTGTGCACGTGGCTAGTGACCATACTTTGCGGTAATTTTATTTCAAATTGAATAAGGTATTTCTCAACGCATTTACAGTATTTAGAGGAATTAAGTCCATTTTTGGAAAATGTATTTTTTGTACTACCGCTCCTGGGTCGCTTGTCGCTGACCAAAAAAACATCCTGTATAGTGTGCGTATTTAGTGTGCAATTCAGTATTTTTGGTTCTAGTTTTGAATTATTTTGTTCGAATAGAGGGAATTAATAGTTAGGACATTAAATACATGCCTTAAATCAATAGCCACTTTTGAAATAAACACGATGATAAGTGGTCGTAGGTTCGAAACCTAAGCTTGAGCTTTTGGTGAAGAAAAACATCATGTGGTATCCATATAGCATGGTGTTAGGGTTTTAGTACCTACTTTTAAGGAAGTAAAACATCTGTTGCAAACACATATCGCTGTGTTCCCCTAACCTCATGAATAAAACTGAAAAATACTGTATGTTTCATTGGCTTATTGTACACAATGTTGTCATAAGCACGTAGACGCAACGTATCTCTCTACGAATAACCGTAGACGGAACGCGACGTAAAGCAACTCGTGACGTAAACGGAACAACTCCGAACTTCGTGCTCGCAACACAACGAGACTGAGAAGACGTTTCGTAGAGACCGTATCTGCAGTGAAGCAGTTATCAATCCAATAATATATTCTTACTGTAAATTAAAATCAAAATGCGTTATGTTCTAGGCGATGCGTCTGCGAAAGACATTGATACAGCAATGAAACTCGGCGCTGGATATCCGATGGGCCCGCTAGAACTAGCCGATTTCACTGGACTTGACACCAAGAAGTACATCCTGGCTATCATGCTGGAGAAAACGGGGAATCCCGTGTTCAAACCTATACCGCTTTTAGACAAGTTGGTTGAAGAGGGGAGGTTGGGGAGAAAGACAGGGGAGGGGGTTTATAAATATGATAGATAAGATTGTTATTGCAAAGCAAATATTGAAAATTATGTTTGTAAATATTTGGATTTTGTTATATTTTCATAAAGAACTTTGATACGTAATATTCTATATTGTACTGTATATTTATTTAATTCCTAGATAGCTACATTTTATTTATTATATCTATTTAAGTTTAATTAACATTTATATTAATAAACTATGTACTTAACGAAAACATCGTTTTATCTTTTTGTGACATCTTGCCCTTATAAATAAATGACCGACATGGGTGACAGAGCTTTGTTCGAAAACTCGGAAAAACGCGTTTTCCCAGAGATGAGACCTAGAATAAATTGTTAGAGCCGTTTCGAGATCCCAAAACATATATATCCTATAAAGTAGTATAAAGGAAACAAATATTGATCGTTTAATAGTATACATGATACTGGAGATTTCTTCATGTGTTCTCACGAGCAAGGAGCTTGTTCTATAAAAACAGATAACTGATATTATTTCATAATCTACTGCCCGGTGCGACTTCGTTCGCGTGGTGCTTACAACCCTTTTCCACCCTACCCTACCCTAAATTTAAACCTTCCCTGGACTTCCACAAATATTACAAAACCAAAATTAACCAAATCGGTCCAGCGGTTCTCGACTTTTTGCGATACTAACGAACAGCAATCCTAACTTATATTTTAAATGCGAAAGTGAGTTTGTTTGTTTGTTACGCCTTCACGCCTCAACTAAACGGATGATCATGTTTGGCATGCATATAGCCTTCGGTATGGAGAAGGACAGGCTACTTTTTATCCCGAGAACGTGGGTGAAACCGCGGGGGACAGCTAGTTCATTTTTATGAATATAGATTTCTTTTCCTAATTGACTTTATGAAATGTTAGAAATTGATATTCCTATCTAAAAAATGTACGCCTAGACGAAGTCAGTCTTGAAGGTCGTTACCCGCTTAAACAAACAGTTCGCGCATTAGGACTCTTACATACTAAACTAAAACCTATTTAAACAAAGTGTGTGGATCCCTACGATTTCTATGCCATATTTTATGTGAAAAAACTGATGATACAGTATTAAGTGCAAAAATCGTCCTTTACTTTTTATTTTTAAGGTACTAGGTATTTTGCAGATAAATTATTATAGAGCATTTTCTCATCTTAAAATCGGTTCTTATTTGTAATATATTTCTCTTTTATATTAAAAATACCGCAACCGCAACTCTCGCCATCGACAGGGAGTCCATCCTCACCATGGAGGAAAGAAAGAAGATCCTCACACATTGAAACCAGAAATGTTTCGAACTGTGCGGGCTCAAAGGAGCTTCCTTCCGCGGACGCTCAGATTGTGGAATGAGCTCCCCGCCGTGGTTTTCCCAATGGAGTACAGCATGGGGTTCTTCAAAAAGGGTGTGAAGAGATTTCTGCAGGGTCGACAACGCGCGAGTGACTCCCCTGGTGTTGCAAGCGTCCATAGGTTACGGTAACTGCTTACCATCAGGTGGGCCATATGCTTGTTTGCTACCTTAATTAATAAAAAAAAATATAACGTCACATAAGAGCTAAGTATGTTTTTTATTTTGGTTGACCGCATTTAACGAGCAGAATACTAATTATTAGTATCATTAAGGTGATAGAAGATTTGACATCACGTTGATTGTAGATGAAAACATACCGATCTAGTGTGGAGTTACCCTATCGTTTATTTTCGATGTAATTTTTTATCAATATTGCGAATGCCTTAAAATATCGATCGATAAAAACAATCTTGATTTATGTGTCGATTAGATAAATATTATCCTGGATATTACAGTGTTTCCAACATTTTAGTGTGTGTTACGCGCCCGTCAGTGAAAATTGTGTTGAAATTGTGATTTTGTGAAATTGGTAGGTAATTGTTAAAATCATGGACATGAAAGCCTCGTGAGAATATGAAAACGGATGGATGGATTATTGTTTGAAAGATTGAATACCGATATAACGGATTCAAGTGCCGAATAATAGTGAACAAAGCAGGCAAATGATAACGATACAGATTGTTTATCTAATTTTTTTTTGTAGTCTTATAAGATTCCAAAAATATGTGGTAAAAATACCTTCAAAACTTAGAATTAAATAAGAGTCAAACAGTTAAGTTAAATGTGAGATTCCAACCCATCATAATCAGATTAGCCGTTTGTCCAACATTAACAGGTGTCAGGATTCTCTCGGCGGCCGCACTGTAATAATAACAATGACATTTCAAAGTTATTAACAGATAAGACATAATAACAATAAAAAGCAATTAATATATTTATTCTACTCTTAAAGTCTTAACTATATATCGATATATATGAATCATAGTTATATCATCATATTTGTAACAGCAAGGCGAAACTAAACGAAACTAGAAAAAAGAAGGTGTGACAAATCTAATAAATTCCTTTTGACGTTTAAGAATGTCAAAGCAAAATTAACCTTATTGCGTCACTGTACTGTAAGATGAGAATCATGGCGAGATTTGTACAAAAAATTAAAGATTTTTAGAGACGTTGAAATGACGTTATAAATATCCTGGTGCCTAAGGAATAACTTGAGGCATTTAAAATATTTTTAGATCCCCGGGATAAAAATATATAAAATCGCGACCAAAACTATTACCTATTCGTTGTTATATTTTGCGGGGTTTTTTTTTTTTTTTTTTTTTATACCACTAAGGTGGCAAACAAGCATACGGCCCGCCTGATGGTAAGCAGTTACCGTAGCCTATGGACGCTTGCAACACCAGGGGCATCACTTGCGCGTTGCCGACCCTGAAGAAATCTCTTCACGCCCTTTTTGAAGAACCCCATGCTGTACTCCATTGGGAAAACCACGGCGGGGAGCTCATTCCACAATCTGACCGTCCGCGGAAGAAAGCTCCTTTGAGCCCGCACAGTTCGAAACAATTCTGGTTTCAATATAAAAAATATTTCATGTATATTTTACACATGTTGCTGGTAATGTAATCTCAACATTGGAAGTGATTCAAAACACTCTAAAATGTTTTATTTTTTGTACAAATCAATGTATGAATCTCGCGCGCCATGATTCTTTAATGTTTTTTTTATATAATAAATAATATACCAACCAACAAGTTTTTTTTAAATAATAAAAATGAAGAAGGTAGTCAGCAAAAACATTTTTATCAACTACCCATTGTTTAAAAAAAAATATATTACATAAGTCCCTACATACATTAATTTTACAATTTGACTAGTATAATAACGGGGGTTCTATAAAGAATTTCGTTTGATAAAAAAACCGTATTTATTTTTGTGCTCAATAACAATAATTTCATATCCATTGTTTTAAAGGTAAGGATTGTAAATAAGGAAAATTATAACTTTCTCTTAATCTTTAGTGATATCTTGATATCGAAGTGCGAGTTATTTTCCAATGAAATGGCCGACTTGTGTATCTCCTTGTGTTTGTTCGGCGTTCCTCGATGCGTCTATTACTACTACTTAGGTAACAAATAAGCTTACGACCCGCCTGATGGTAAACGGTTATCATAGCCTATTGACGCTTGCAATATGGAAATTAACGGGCCAGTTTCCGCGGTTGGTTAAGATTCCACCTATTTATTACCCATGACATGTATTTGTGTGGCGCATGTGCTGAGTCTGGTTTGAGTAGTTTTTTTTAAATGTAACCTTGCTGCGTTTCTTGCCTGTTCTTCTCAGTTGAACGACTTACGAACTGGCTTCAACCGGCTAGTAACTTCAGTAGCTTTTTGATAAGTGCTCTACTAGGGCCTTAATTGAATAAATGGCTTTGACTTTATATAACAGCGACAATGCGCTCTGATTGGCTAAGCCAAGAACTTTTTGATGCTGTGATTGGTCGGTACTGTTATGTAGGTACTGTTATTAATCAGTGCAAAAGAACTTCCTAGTTACGGAATTGGATTTAAAATAACATATCCCTGACTCTAAAGGGAAGCTCTGCTTAGTTTGGGATCAGATAGCAGTCTGTGAAGAACAGTTCCGTCTTTACCATAAGGGCACACGGGGTTCAGGCCCTGGGCCCCTCACTCACGGGGGCCCCATGTGGCCGATGTATCCGCATACACTATTATCGCATCGCATCCCCATAACAATGATTTTTTCTATTCTAAGTAGATAGTACGAATTACCGTAAACATTTCTAAATTAAAATGTTAATCAGACACCAGATTCTCTCACCAATGTGGAAAACTTTTAAACACTAAAGTCAAGAAATTGTCTGGTAAAACTAGTTTCCAATTAAAATAACCTCAAATTCAATTTAAAATGATTAACATTAAATCTAAGCAGTAAAATGACTTTTGTTATTCACTTTTTTGTTTTCCTACGGAGCACCTAATTCTTGTGTGCCCAGGGGCCCCGGCATGGCCTAAGACGACCCTGGTGAATGATTTACGAGAATATTTATTAAGTATTATTTCCAGTAGGCCACATAAATGAGCGATGTATCGAAGGCCCCGATCCGCCGACAGCGGTCTATCTACCAGGTGCACTACGGCATCCAGCGGCGCGACGAGATGACGGCCGTGCCGCTCGTCGCGCCCTCGCATCCGCCCTCTCACTCGCACCTGCACATCCAGGCCTACCAGCTGCAGGTCGCAGGCCATAAGGATGATACTGACAACAATAAGTATTTAGGTTTGTTCACTCTTTGCTTAACTTAGACGAGTGATGGTTTAGGAACCACCCCCCCTAGATTAGTTGGTTGTCGACAATCGTCATCGTTAGTAAACGATCAACCTTTGTATGAGATTGTCATAAGAGATGGTTAAAAACAAAGGTTGATCGTTTACTAACGATGACGATGCCCATTGATGTTGCGGATGTAAAATTTTCGAAATCCACGGATTTGTAAGCGAACATTTTAAGGCTGATGTGATGTGATCGGTGGATGTGGATACAGATCTCAAATATTTTTTAAACGGATTGGTATTATTTAGTTACATAAATTAAGGAGATGGTAATTTTGAATAATTTTTCATTATAAGTTCAATCAGTAAAATTTCTATGGTGAATTTGAAAGGTCCAATATTCTTGAATCTTTGTTGTACCTGACTGGCTACCACCTTCAAGTTTAAGATCTGTCATCAAGTACCATTCGCTTCGTGACTTTGTCTTCTTATTACCACTTTCGGCCATATAATCACAATCCATCTTCATTTAGATCAGGCAGTTTTTTTATACAACGGAGTCGGTAAACAAGCACATGGCCCACCTGATGGTAAGCGGTTTCCGTAGTCATATGGACGCCTGCAACACACCGACCATTCCCCCCTCTTTGATGAGCTCTGGCGACCTTACTCACGCGCAGTAACACAACATCAAGTTATTTGGCTGCGGTATACTGTTAGGTGGAGATACTTCTCCAGTCGAGAAACTGAGCGAAATTTTAGAATTGATTCCCTACCAGGTCTTCTCCAATGCAACAATGGTACAATCCTAAAGCCCATTCTCAAGGAGGCTCAGAAGCGAGAGGTGGACTTCTACAACCGCCTGACGACCTCCACCGACCCTGACGTGGTGGAGCTGAGGAAGTGCACCTGCAAGTACTATGGATGTAAGCATTTCGCGTACAACGGGTTTGAACTCGAGTATATTATCCTGGAAGACTTGACTGAGAGGATGTTGGAACCTTGCATTATGGATGTTAAGATTGGTAAGTATTTTTTAAAGATAGGTTTTTGTAGTAACATGGACAGTGGAAAAAGGGATGATTTCTAGGCAAAAACATAATAACTCTAATAAGTCCGCCAGTTAGATTATCAAAAAATATTGGACACGTATTTTTTGCTTTACCAAATCATTTAAAATTTTAAAAGATACAGCGTGTCAAAGTTCGGGAGTGAGGGCTCGGACTTCACTTTAGAGTAAGAAGTATACTCTAACGTGACGTCACGCGGAACTTCATCACACGATATCTTCGTTTTAAGGGAGCCCACGAGCGACTATTTGTAGCTGCGATAATCGCGGCGTATAAGGCACGACTCGTGAGCACAGATAGGCAGCAGTGGGGGCAAGCTCACGCATGTACACTTCTGGCCAAATCATAGTAGCCAAATGACACGCAAGAATCCAATAGACGACGAGCATCGACTGACGAACCAATCGTGTGCAGCTCGGCCCTCCCCCCTTCTTCATTCCGCCAAACAGACCGAAAAATTCACTACACGCAGGTGTCAGTTTATGCTCACGGCTCATGCCTGTTTCTGTAAGACTGAATGTTTTATATTCTGCGACAGAATACCTCGTGGTCGGGCACCCTAATCCATAATTTTTGATGAACTAAGCCATTCTTCCTCAATGTTTAGGAAGACGTACCTGGGACCCTCTAGCAACAGAAGAAAAGATTAGAAACGAGCAGAATAAATACGCGCAGTGCAAGAAAGAGTTCGGGTTCTGCATCCCGGGGTTCCAGGTGTTTAGAGTATCCACCGGCAAGCTGCACAAGTACAACAAGGACTACGGGAAGAAGCTGCACGGCCATATGGTCAGAGATGGTATGGCTTGCTGTATTTTAGCTCATAGAAATGTGTCTCGATTTTTACCCGACTACGGCAAATCCAGAAAATGAGGATTGTGGTTTTAGCAATGTTCCACCGTAGCGCCTAAACTATCCGATTTTGATTAGATGTCAATAGACTCGTTATTAATTATAGTCCGGGTGACACAGGCCCATAACTGAATGAGGAGTTATCTCAAAACATGGTAATAGCGTTGTTCATTATATTTTAAGATTCTATTGATTCGTTTTTGATAACAGTTTTCTCAACAAATCTTCTAAAATATCGCGAACAAATCTATTAACATGTTTTTGACATGCCCCCACTCGGTTATTGTAGTAATTTAGGTACGGCGTCCGATTCCGTAGAATAGATTTTTCGACCCCATGAGTTTTATAACATCTTTTTTCATCACAAATAAAATGAATTCATTCTGCATGTTTGCTTTATTTTATTTAAACGTGTTTGTTTTATTTTAATTGAATATAGTTGTTTTCACTAAAATTTTAGCTGACTTCAACAAGGGAGGAGGGATACTGTTTACTGGCAAGTGGAGCTTTTAGGGTTATTTTATTTATATACTTAATTGAAGACTTTGGATCTAAATACCTTTCTTGTATGTATTTTACACGTTTTTATATAAGCCTGCAATGTATGTATGTTTGGGTCAAATGTTGCAAGTCGAATTTCACCCACATCCAGTGGTCGGACTTGATATTTTGTATACATTAGTATATTGGAAGATAGTGCAAGTACAGTCAATAAAAAGTACAGTCACCAAAAAAAACTTTTATTCAAAATTAAAATGTTAACAAAAACTTATTTTTAATAAAGGTACGTATAGTAAACTGTAACCAGCGTGTCTCGCCATTATTTATATAATAAATTTGTAATTACAATTGAATTTCCAATAAAAGAAATGTGCAATTTTTCGTCTTGCCAATATGATCCTACCTCTAGTTAATTTTGTGTGTTTATTCCAGCAATAAGAACATACCTGAACGGTTCCGGGGCTGGTGTGGGAGTACCGCTGTGCAGGGCTCTGATCCTGCAGCTGCTGTCCCAGCTGTGGAAGATCCAGAAGTGGGCTCGGCGGCAACGAGCCCTCAGGGTGTACTCGGCGTCGCTACTGCTGGTCTATGACGCCGCCAAGCTGAGGGAATCCACTGGAGGGACACTTACTGATGCGTGAGTACATAACATTACATGAAAATATCTAACGGAAACATACTCCTCTCAGTTATAACAAGTTTTTCAGCACACTTGCTCGTAAAGTGACATTTATTTCACTGTTTTTAGTATCTTAATGCAGCTTATTACGCACTAGTGCTTTTTACTTTACATTACCGCAAGTTTTATGACAGGTATAATCCCGATTATGTTAAGTTTGTACATCAATGCAATTGATATGTGTGTAGACGAAGCATTCTTAATTTAAACGGGTAAGAGTTTGACAGCGAATCGCAGTCAAAAAAAAACTTACGCGCCATACTTGTTGATATCAAAAAATCTACTAAAAAAATACAAGTCTGTATTTTTCCTCACAAGTATATTGAAAAACGTCGTATGACACGCGTGTGCAATGATCTTTACACTCTCGGCTTCCTTATCGCTTCGTCTGTAATTACCAACTTTGCACACATGTATCATAATGTACTATTATCGTCTAGGCCCCAGAAAGGCACATGAAGGTCATTTTTTTTTTATTGAGTCATATTGAAGTTACCAACGGTTCGGATGTGAAATGATCCCATAGATAAAAGTTGTTAGTATTTATTCAAGATAAGAAAAGAGAACTGGCGAGCAGCACAGTGTGTAATATTACACGAACCATTTGGAGCCACTTTTGAACCCTTCATAACTCAAAAACTATTTAACATAAACACACAAAATTGCTTTCTTCTGTTTTCTGCTACAGCAATGTTTGCTATTTAAATAAGTTTTTGTTAAAAACTTCATTTTTAATACAAGCTTTGTTTGGTGACTGTACTTTTTGTTGATTGTACTTGCATCGTCTTCCAATATACTATTGTACATCAAATATCAAGTCAATCCGACCACTGGATGTGGGTGAAATTCGACTTGCAAGTTAAATAAAAGCTTGTAAAATATGACTTTAAATCTGAATAGGCAAACTTATTACACAATGCAAATAACTTATAATAGATTATAAAAACTAGCCAAGTCAAATGTTAAGGTTAATAGATCATAAGTTATTTGCATTGTGTAATTTAAAAAGTCATATTTTTAAATAGCAAACATTGTTGTAGCAGAAAACAAAAAAAAAAATTGTGTTTTAAATTTACTTAAGAATGTTATACGTTGTTATAAATAAATTTCAGGATTGTCTACAGAACTTGGCACACATTTAGATCTCAAGTCTTTTGTGGGTGAAGTCGACAACCACACCATAATAATATTGAACTTGGCTCCCAATTTTAACATTTCTATTTTTGGTGGGATGAGTACTTTACGTGTTTCATTTTATTGTCGTATCCAACCTGTATACTTAAGCATTAAAAGCAAAAAAAAAATATTGCCGACTTCAACATAGGGGGGGGGGGGGGGGCAATTTACTGGCAAGTGGAGTCTTAGGGTTATTTTAGCTTTGTTGCATATAAATGCCTTTCTTGTATGTATTTTTAATAATGGTAGGTATAATCTGTAAAGAGCGTGTCTCGCCATCAAACTTCATAGTTTGGCGAGTAGTGTATGTTATATTTAATTTTGTACTTATCATTTATTTCCAATAAAAAAAAAAAAAAACCATTGCTTCTTCACAGACCATCAAAATGCCGTTCAACAAGAAGAAAATCCATTCACTCGATGCACAGCGACACCGGGTCCAACTTCAGCGGACAGATCTCATCCAAAGGACCGGTCTATAAGAAACTGACCTCCGTCCCGCTCACCCCCATGGCCGTGGCTCAGGCCAGCTTCACCCCCCCACCCCCCATCACGTCCCCCTGGACAGATGCCTTGGAGCGACTCAATCATAACCACTCCTTTGACCATAACTATGATGATAAGTTGTCCAAAATGAAAATGAGCTACCGAGCGTTGTTGGATCAACTGTCATATGATTCCCCGACCCCAAATCCGTGGGGTACGGTCAAGATTATAGATTTCGCGCATGCGTTCTTCAATGAGGAGGAGGATAGGGAAGTCGATGAGAACTTTCGAGAAGGCATCGATAATTTTGTTGAGATCTTCGAGTGTTTTTTGAGTGAGACGGAGGACCAAGTTATTTGATTGTTTGTTATAGGAAGTTCTTTATGAATTTATCAACTCGATTTGTAATGTTCACCGAAAAATAACCTTATACCTTTGTAATAACGTTCATTATATAGTATCATCAAACTCTAAATATTTGGTTGATTGTTTCTTAATACAGATGATAAGGTATATTTTTCTATGACATTCTCAAAACTTTTTAATTTATGTTTATAGCTGTGAATTAATACGCTCTGATAATATAGTTTCTAGTTTTTGTTACACGCTGTATAAGGTATGATTAATGAATTAAATACTCTTACCGATACCGATTATAAATATGTTAAATTATGTTAATTTTTAATGAGAGTTAATATTTAATAGAATGTTAATATTAATGTATTAGTTTTGTTACAAAGTTAGTCAAAAATGTTAAATGCTTGAAAAGTATTTATTCAAGTCTATGATTCCTAATGAGTCAAAGTTTGTTTGATTATTGAACATTAGATTAAATTTTAAGTAAGTTAGTAAATAAATTCACGCCAAAGTACAAATAGAAAATATAAAGCGTTTATTATATAAAAAAAAATATATCAATTAAAGTAGGTACTTAAATAATTATACGTTAATAAAATGTTGTATGAATAAATGGATTATTTATTTCTTAAATTTCACCCTAGTTAGTCAATTCTAATGGACGAATGCAAAAAAAGCACGATTTATACATGAGCAATAGCAAAACAATAACCTGTCTCCTTCATACTCGATAAACTTGACCGCGCTCGAGAAAGACGGACAGATTTGTCAGTGCGATGTCACGCCGCGCGCTTATTTACAGACACAAGCGGAACGTGTGAATGGGTTGAACGTGCTAGCTTAGGTAATCATAAAAAAAATTGTTTGTTTTTGAAAAGAGTAATTGCTGAGTTTATTGCTTCCGAACCGTGCATTGGAGTTTGACTATTCATAAGTGCCTGTGAAGGCCTATTTGAATGAATAAATTACTTCATTGCATTTCAACCTGTAAGGCTATATACACACAGGCAGGCGGATTGCTTGACGCCTAACGTATTGCGACGGTATGCGCCGGAGTTCGCTAGCATACGATCGCGCGGAGATTTTATGTATTAAGGCGATTAACACACTGCCACGCACACGCAGCGTAGCGCGTGAATGCGTGTTTTAACGTTGCTTGTAAGTATCTCCGTTTGTATAGAAAAGACGCACAGTCCAACACAGAAAATGCATCCACGCGCATTCACACAGATCACACGCCTACATGCGTCTTGCGTAGGTATGGCCAACCGAGTCTCGTAGTGCCGTGCGTGATTTTGGATGGAATGAATCAGAGCCGCCGTGAATCCACAAAACGCAACTACGCGCGTGATTGCGTAAAAATCCCGCATGATGATGCAGATCTGCATTCTCGCAAGTACGCGCGTAGGTGCGTTGACACGCAACATGCAGCGTGGTGCGTGGCAGTGTGTTAACCGCCTTACTTCTCTGTGGTGTAACAATAAAGAGTTATCTATGGAAATGGAAAAGGACTAGGAAAATGAAACATTTGTTCGCTTTCGCATTATAAATATTTATTTTTGAAATGAGCCAAAAATATTTCCCAAATAAAAATTATCTATAAACTTAAATGTACAATATAGTATGAAAAGAAAATCATGCGTGGAACACAAGACGATAAACGATATAATACTCTACAAATAACGATACAGTTATATTACGTTATAATAACCGACATTTGACATTTAAAGTTTGTAAATTAACTTTTTATGTCAAAAAATCTGGCTTTATACGAGGAAAATGTATAGAACGGAGTAACTTTGACAATCAATACCACAGATATACAAAGCGAGTGAGTAAATTTATATCAGTATTTAAAGTCAGCTCTCTCAAATATCGATAACTATATCGTTACGTGTAGACACCACAAAAATGAAGATGAATTAATTATAGGCACTCATTACTGACGCCCGCGAATCATACACAGTTTGCCACAGATTAAAATGGCTATTGTCTCTTTCTGTCATTATATTGATAGACAAGGACAATGCTCATTAAACAATCTACAGCAGTACAGACAAAATTAAATATAAGAAAAACAATTATGTAATTCAGTTAATTGTAGATTAATATATAAAGAATAACTAGTATAATAACGAAAAGCTGCACTATACGGTTGCTCCAATAATAAAGCAGAGCATATGTTTAAAATACACACTTGCTCTGTTTCGATCCTCACCAAATACCACTCCAGTGTGTAGACAGCTTAATCCGTAACTGTGTATGACAAAGAGGGCTATATTAACGAAAATTATATTTAAATTATATAATTATTAAACATTGTCGATAAATGAATTATGAATTTTAGCCCCATTTGCATTAAATTAATATTATGACTAATCATGCTCTAATATTAATGTTATTACAAACAACGAAAAATACTTAATTCAGTACAAATATTTAATTATACATTACAGTCCATGAAAACATCACACATTACATTATATTTACTTTTAGACATCATTAATGACTACAAAACACTAAATTTCTAATTTATAACAACACACTACTTAACGAACACTATTCATGTTTACATTGCGTATTCTATAAAATATACTTCCATGAAAAAATAAGTGATCTTTTACTGATAATACTAGAGCATGAACTACCAATAGGCCATTTTATAATAACACGTTATTTATTCGGAGACAATGTGAAATCTGTATTTCTCTCATTAAATATACCAACCCCAATAATAACCTGTTACAAAAAACATACTCCTTTTAATAAGGAGGTCAGGCAAGAAAACGAATCAATTTTTGCATTTTTCCGCGGAAAAGTGCGAATTTAGAAAAAAAATTGGTAATTTCTGGGGTTGACATACCATATCTAAGTTTCATCATGTCTCCGAATAAATATTACATTATGTACCGCACCGGGGCGTCAATATACTGAATAAAATGAATATATATAAGCATTAATTAATCTAGTGTTATACAATAATATACAACAACAAATTAGGCGGAGTGCTCAATAGATATTCATAATATAACTGTTCCTGCTATAATATCTCTTGTTATATTCATATGTTTAGTGGTTTAGTTAGGGGAAGATGAACATTGTGTTATTTGAAAATTCTAGCGTTACTCAACAGGATTATTTATAACTATATAACATTTTATAACAATTCAAGTCTTCGTTTATTACAATCAAATATTATGTACACGTCTCTCAATAGTTGATATAATTATACAAAGTTGGTCCATATTATCTATTCCGATAATCTAATTTTTATTGATCGTTATTAGTTGATATAAAATAACTGGAACAGTTATTATGTGATACCGCAGTGAGCACCCAGCGTTACAGAACCCATACGAGTAGGTGTGAACTAGCACAAAATAAACCACCCCAATCAGTGTTAAACTAAGGGCGAATATCTTTATAGCATTAATCTTCATATATTTTTTTTTACAATTTTTTTCACAATTATTTCATTACAAAAAACAAAAATAAAACGAAAACACACACATGGCTGAGGAATTTTAACATTTTTATCTTAATTTTAGTTTCAAAATATTATATCACAATTTGTCCAACTTCGCTCGCCCACAAGACAACAGGATTAGTACAAGCTCGTACAACTAAACAAATCGTAACATCACTAGGAGAAAACGACGTAAATGTTGGCTTCGCACTTTCAGTTTCAACTGTGCGATATGTCACACAAAAAATACGATCTACTAAAGTGTAAACCCATACTTTAGAAGTACTGAAAAGAAGAATAACATATACATATATAATTGATTTTACTTGTCATTTTTTTTATGAATTCTAAAAGTATTGATAATATACACGAATGTATAAGAAAAAGTATAATGATTCTATAGAAAAGTAGCCTCTACACAATCAAAACTGAACGCGCATATATCTCAAGTCTTGAGAAATATTCAATTTTTTTTTTACATTTATGAAGAATTTTGATATAGCTCTGTAGGGTTATTGATCGTGGATAAAGTGACCGAAATGTTATCTGTTAGTAAAAATTTACTAACTCCTACATTAGTTAAGTTACAATAAGTATATCTAACAAAAAGTTAGTAATCTAGTCATTTTAATCACGGATCAATGAACCAAAACCTAATAAGAAACGAGAGTAAAGACATAGAGATGGATTACCACATTGCATACGCACGTTTCACAAGCAAATTTAAACCGTATTGCTTATAACACAAAGATTGGAATAGCAAAGCTTGGTCAAAACAAGACGCCTACGGACTTTCCATTAAATGTTTTGTCGAGTAAGCAATACGGTACACATTCGCTTATCAATTTGTCGCATGCGTCATAAGCGCCTGCATCAGGCGTAATTGATATTGAAATATTCAATAATAAATTTAATATTCGATAGCATTTTATAATCATTCGGACAATTTCACTCATACCTATTTTCACTAACCAATGCCTAGCAAAATTCAAATTAATTTTGTATGAAAAGCTTTTAAGTTACGTTAGGCATTTCTCAATTGCGCTGCGAGTATGGAGGTATCGATAAATAAATGTATCTATTTTTGTCGACAGATCTCAGATAACTATGACAGATTTATAAGTTTGGCGATCTACCATAAAAATTTGGCAACAGGTTATCAACTGCTATTTATATAAAAATCAGATCTCTTATCTCTCGTGTTCTGGCTTAGGTCGAAAATTATCTTTTGTCAGGAATCATATCCATATTGAAAATGTTTAATATTAAAATAGCAGATAGTTCAGCGTCTTAACAAAAAAAAAACATTGTATACTTTTCGTGAATTCCTGCGATTGAGAATGACATTTGATATCGATAGAAAACCTAGTTTATCAATGTTTATAACTTGTCTTAATATTTCCTGAAACATTTCTAATTATTTAACTTAATTATTTGACATTTTGTAATTTAATTTTCTCGCAATGACTAATAAATTCAATATTATTATTTTTTGTATTGTATAATTCATTTGCATGCTGAATATCTGGCGAAATATTTTGCACATATTTTTAATTTTAAGATATATTTCAGTCAATTTTTCATTCATACTCGGCACGGTTAGTGAAATTAGGTCTTAGAACATCAAAAACTGATAACTTTTTCAATCATTTTGACAAGTAAGTGGGTGGTACTATATCTTGGGTAGCTTGGGTGCTTGGACGAGTAGGTACTGATGTGTGTGGGTGTGTGTGGTCGGTTGTTTGTAGTCATAGAGGCACCCATGCACTTCGGCGTAGCGGTGTGGAGCACAGAACACTGCGCCGCACCTGCAGCGGTGTACTGTGGCAATGCTCAGCCGCTTGCGACACAACCCGCATCGAACCCGCACCTACATACAACACACACACTATTAATATTATTATTACTATGTGTGTAGACGACAGAGATAGTAGTGCTAAGCATAAATACCTGAATTATTATAAAATAAATTTATTATAATTATTGTCTTAAAAACACAAATATTGTCATGCTAAAAAATAAGTAAAACCTCATTAGATTTAGTTGCACTGCGTGCGATGCGACCTATTCAAAATAAAACTATTAAAAAAAGTAAAGACCATAACCTCTTTACCGCTCAAATTCGAATGTTCTAAAATTTTTATTGAGTTGTCATTTTTATTGTTTTTTCTGCATTTTTCTGTACTTATAAAATACACAGTTTAACATTTTATATTGCTTTTAATTTCTCTCCCATCGCCTACAATGTGTTTGACCAGATGAATTAGAATAGATGGCAAGCAATATAAAAATTATAGCGCTTCTTTTTCAAAGTCAAAGCCATTTATTCAATTTAGGCCCCAGAAGGGCACTTATGAAGGTCACATTTACTGAAGTTACCACCGGTTCGGAGCTCGGCCTTCGACTGAGAAGAATCCGGTAAGAAACTCAGAAAGATTACATTTTTTAAATATTTTTTTGACAATCTGACTATGTTCGGCCCTGTGTTTGACTGCAATCTCACTTAAGCTATTTCAGTTAAGCTATTTAGGAAAAATCCCTTTATACTGGGTGGAGATTTCGAGATGGCATATTTTCGAAACCTATGTTGGGTTAGTCATGCTGAATAACTTTTACTATGGGACCAACACTGAATACTCAAAAAATTTTTTTCTTACATTATGATCGAGCAAGGTTGACATTTAATAAGGAAAGTAAATTTTTTTTTTGAGAATTCGCTATTGTTTCCATAGTAAAAGTTGTTCAGCATGACTAACCCAACATAGGTTTCGAAAATATGCCATCTCGAAATCTCCACCTGTTATAAGTATTACTGAGCACCCCGATTCCGCAACTAGTCAGTGATTTTTAACAGTAAGGACCAATCACTGCATCGTGCGTTGTTGAATTGGCCAATCAGAGCGAGTGTGTCCTTCATTTAGCTAATGAGAGTGCATAAAACTCTTATCAAAAATATTTGCAGATGGTACAATCCACAGACATAAATCTGTATAGATAAAGCAAGTTTCTCCATCTGTATGAAAACTATTTAGAATTATATCTGTGGTAGAATCTGTTAATATAAGTCATCATCATCAGCCTATAATGTCCCACTGCTGAGCACAGGCCTCCTTTCACAAATGAAGGTGAAAGAGAATGGGCAATACTCCACCACGCGTGTCCACTGCGGATCGGTGGAGGTAGGCTAGTGGTCAACCTACTGTTGGAATGTTTCAAGCCGCCTAGGAGGCATCCAACTAGCTTAGCGACTATCACAATTAAGTGATAACCGGGACCAACGGCTTTTCGTGCCTTCCGAAGCACTTAAACGCTCGATTTGAAATACCACTAGGCGGTCACCCATCCAGGTACCGACCACGACAGGCGTAGCTTAACTTTGCCGATCGATTAAGAACGGCTAATCATGCTACGAGCGCTTCAACCCAATATATCAATCAAGCGCTTCAATACAAGTCGCCATTATCAAAACCATTGTTTATTAGAACATATTATACCTTCCGTTCCTGTGTAGCGACAGGTGTAGCGATCCCATCGCCGGCGTGTCCCGCGCGGGCCGGGGGGGCGGGGGCGGGGGCGGGTGCGGGGGTATCTGCGGGTGGGGTGGGCGGGGTGGGGGGTGATGGGGGGTCGGGCGGGTTGTGCAGGTGCAGCCCCTCATCGCTCAGGTGCAAGTGTGACCGGTTGCGGTGACGACTTAAAGCTGGCAAGATGCGGCTGTAAAAAAATACCCAAAATTCAGGTCTGTAAGATATTTCGTTTACGAATTAAAGACCCGTGACATGTGGACGAATTATGGGATTCTGTTTTGTTCTTTGGGTACGGAACTATAAGCAGAGCATTTTAAAAAAAATAGTCAATATTTATTTTACTGATTTCACTTTCGCTTATCGCGATACTACTACTCCCTACTACACTTTCGACTGCTGTGATTCGAACTACACGGCGATCCAACTGGAATATTTTTTTTTTATACGACAAAGTCGATAAAGTAATGTACTGCCCGTTTGATGGTAAGCGGGAACCGTAGCCATATGAACGCTTGCAACACCCCCGATGAACTCTGACGACCGCCACTCACGCGCAAGAACACAACATAAAGTTATTTGTCTGGGGTATTCTGTGAGGTGGAGGTACTTCCCCAGTCGAGCTGCTCTTTGAGCGAATAAACGCTACGCTCTACCTCTCTTAGAATATTGTCCCTCTCAGTTTCTTTTTTATTTAGTCCCTATTCGACATTGGGAATGGAGATTAAACCACCATTCTAAGGAACCAGTAACTATGAACTCATAAGGTACCTGTTTCTCTTAAGGTTATCCAAATCGGATGTAGAGCTCGAGAACAGTGCATCAGAGAGCTTAGGTCTGTGCGCGCGAGGAGGCGTGGGCCGCGTGGAACCGTGGCCGTGGGCGTGGGTGTGGGCGTGCAGCGACGACGCCGACACGGCGCCGCCCAACCCTAGTCCCAGGCCCAGGCCACCCCACGCGCCCACTCCCACTCCCACGCCGACGCCATTGCCCACTCCCACTGAACCGCATACTACTGGACCTAGGGACAAAAATCATATAGTTTAAAATAGAAAATCGTTAAGTTATAATGAGGATCGTTCACACTTTTTGATTACTACAGAGGTGTACATAAGATTTATGAACATGTTTTAAAATTTTTAAAATTACGACCAACAATACAATAGTTAATGTACAAGCGGGAGCGAGCGTTTATGAGATTCTTGCATTAAAACAGAATTTATTGAATTTCATACCGCTACAAATCTGCATACTCAAACAAAAAACGTGAATGATCCTCATTATACAATGAGAAACAAGTCTTTTTTTACTGTGTATAGGCCTGTTTTTTTTTTAATTGACAAGAAGATTCCGGCCCAAAATTTTGCCTTAACACGCTTATGCGGACAAATCAGCGAGTAAGCTCTCAACCTACACACATGTGTATAGATCTGTGTTTGACCGCAATCATGGTAAGTGATGATGTGGCTGAAGGTGGTAAGCACAAAGCCTAAATGAAACGTAACAAAGCTTTAAAGTGAGAGATTTTAGCTTGAGGGTGATAGCCAGTCAGATGGGTACTACAAAGTACCCTACCACCGTGCTATGATTTCCTCACGGTTTCCTTCACCGAAAGCTCAAGCTCATTATAGGATTCATTTCCGGGTCTTTCGACAACAAACACTAGCCTATAAGTAGACAGTAAATAAAGATCCTTTGAGAAATCTGGTTAAACTAGACAGTTCTCTCATGTTACCATAATCAGCAGCAGGTAACGGCGCCCTGGCGCGCGCCGGCCTCCGGGGCTCCGGTGTGGGCGCCACCTCCACGCCCACTCCCACTTCCACACCCACCACAGGCTCCACCAATCCTGACACGCCTTCTGCTACATTCAACCTGAGGGAGACCATTTTATTAATTATCAAACGGACCATTTAAAAAAACAGGCTTCTTTTCGACCAAAATCTCAATCTGGTAAATGATATGGCGTCATAAAGTGCCTGATTATAGATAATGTAGATGAGCGGACCTAAGATATCACCTTGTGGAACACCATCGACAACTCTTATGTAGTCACTAGATACATAATTTTATTCAAATGGACATGTTTATACTTTAAACGGATATAGACTTAATACGTTAAAATTATTCAAAAGTAAAGCCAGAGATCCCGAAATATTGACCTTTCTCATATAATCTTGTCTGATTAACAGTATCAAAAGCTTTTTCCAAGTCATGATTTGGATTATAAATTTCGAACAAACTGTACCTTTACATAGAGTATTTTTTTAATACACTCAGGTGGCAAACAAGCATATGGCCCCCCTGATGGTAAGCGGTTACCGTAGCCTATGGACACTTGCAACACCAGGGGTATCACTCGCGCGTTGCCGACCCTAAAAGGATTTTAGGAGAAGAATACTCAAAAGCTATCGTACCTTTCGCTATCAGCAACAGCTTCCTGCACCGACTGATCAGAGTCAGTCCTGGTACCAATAGGTGGTAGCAGTGTGTACCGATCGGCGAAGGAACAGTCGTAGTCGTATCTGGTGTAGTTGCCGTCGTAGAGCGGCGAGAAGCTGTCCTCCTCGGCGTACGGGGTGTAGGTTCGATGCTTGAACGCGTCCACCGGCTCGTCCAGTAAACTTGGGACGGAAAGTGTTTCCTCGCTTCGTGTTTTCTGTATGTCTGCTTTATCTAGAAATATATTAAGTATGGTTATAGTATAATTTTGAATGAAACTAATTTTAATTTATGAATTTTTGCGACACAAAAACTTTTTGATATTGAAATATGCTCCATTCAAAAAGATTTAGGTGCCCATTGGGGCACATATTTAAGTACATCTTTGTTCTTTATATTGCAGTATTTCCAGATGTGATCAAAAACTTAAGCTGGAAAAGCATTTACACTCAAAGTCAAAGTCATTTATTCAATTTAGGCCATATAGACCGGGAGATACTGGCACAAATTTCCTGGTCATTTGTACCAGTATGGCGACCCTTCAGGGGTCTAATTACGTAACGACGAAAAGGAAAATGATTGTCATAGCGCTGGTACCGGGGCGGCCCAATCGCGTGGGCGTTCATCGAACGTGTCGGATAAATTACGAGTGTCAAACGAATTGTTTCACAAAATTTTTGTATTTTCCGACAGTCGATGAAAAAGAAATAGGCGGTTGCGCGTATTAAAATGAAATGTTGTAAACTTAAGCTAGACCCCTGAAGGGTTGCCATATTGGTACAAATGACCGGAAAATTTGTGCCAGTATCTCCCGGTCTATATGGCCTAAATTGAATAAATGACTTTGACTTTGAGTGTAAATGCTTTTCCAGCTTAAGTTTTTGATCACATCTGGAAATACTGCAATATAAAGAACACTTATGAAGGTTAAAGCTACTAAAGTTACCACCAATATAGACAATCTGACTATATTGGCTATTTTTTCCAAAACATTATACATACATAAAAAACACATACCACCTTATTCATATTAAAGTTATCAAACGTTGATTAGCTAAAATTCCAAAGACTTTATCTGACAGGTAACATTTGGTGATCGAAAGAGTGAGACGGGGTACACTATTACACTGATTTAGTTAAAAACCGATTATGAATAAGGCGGTAAAAATAAAATATAAGTAATAATATTAATAATAAGTACCGTTATTGTTGTCTTGTCGTCTCCTAAGCACGGAGAGGTCCTCCATTCGGCGGCGCAGTGCCACCATCTTGCCCATCGTCACCGCATTCTCGTGCACGGCCCCTGTCACCACCCCTGTCCCACTCCCACCGCCGCCCCTGCCACTACCCTGCTCCGCCCCTGCCCCAAGCGTACTTAGCGACGACGACGATGACGCTGGAGTATACAAATCAACATTTAGTTTATTAAATTAAAATTAAATAATATTTATTTCAAGCTCAATGACTCATATTTTGTTAGTTATAAAAGACTTAAAGACTATGTTAGTACAATTACAATTACTTATTTTTCGATTGACTGATTGATTAAATCACTGCTTCAGGGATACCGCTCCAGCTGAAACCCTGCAGCAGTGATTCACAAAAGAGCAGTCTAGCCTGCTAGCAATCATGCTCAGGATGCTGTTGGCGCTGGCCCGCACCCTGCGCACCAGAGATGCGCATTTCTTACGCATTATAGCATAAAAGCAATCAACGCGGGCTTCAGCAAACATCCCTGACGCGCTACAGAAACGAGGCAGCCCCATCAGCACCCTGAAAGCATTATTATACTGTACGCGAAGAGCACTGTAAGATTTTTGCGTAAAATGAGCCCACAAGCTGCTTGTATAAAAAGAAGTGCAGTATGCTCTAAATAATGTCTTTTTGACATCCCTCGAGGCACGTGCAAACCTGCGGGCAATCATATTCGCTCTCACTGACAGCGCCCTTCGCTCCCTTTCTATGTCTTCATCATCCCTGAGGTCTGGAGTCAATAGGTGTCCAAGGTACTTAAATCGGTGCACCCTATCTAAAGGCACACCACTCAGCTTAACTGGCGGCACTATTTCTGGATATTTCTTTCCAGCCCCAAAAACCATGAGAACACTCTTTTTAATATTATACACTAAACCATGAGTACCTGCATAGTCCTCACAAATAGCCAGAAGTTTCCTTAGGCCACAAACCGACGCACTGAGCAGCACCATGTCATCTGCGTAGCTAATATTGTTGACACATACGCCATCAACATAGCAACCGACTCGGACGCCGCTCAGCGCACCGATCAGCTGATCCATATACAGGTTGAAAAGCGTAGGAGAGCTTAAACCCCCCTGCCTTACCCCACACTCCAACCCGTACGGACCAGAATAGGCCCCATCCCAACGAACACTGTTAACCTGATTTCCATACCAATATTTGAGGATATTGATAAGTTCAGGAGGCACTTGAACGTCCTCTAGTTTTTTCCATAAGGAGTCGTAGGAAACCAGGTCAAAAGCCCTCGAGAGGTCGAGAAAGCAGGCGTATATAGGCGTGCTACGAGTCGTGTAGTATTTCACAGCCTGCTTAACACACAATATAGCACTTTCTGTCGACAGTCCATGCCGAAAACCGAACTGGTTATCATGCGGACGTATGTGTTTATTTAGTTGTATATTAAGTTGTATATTAAGTTGTATATTATTCACAGGCACTTATGAATAGTCTGATATTGCATTAGCATGAGGAGAGCCGACAATTAACTCAGGAATTATACATTTTAACAAGCTTAGATATATACATAAAGTTTACATTAGTCTTACTGACAACAATTGCGTGTCCGGCGGCATAACTACAAAGTACACTCAATCAATACTATGTAAATATATAGTAGACTCGCACAGACCAGGGGGCTGGTTGGCAGCAGCACCTGTTCACAAGTATGACGCGTGTGGCAGCCACACTATCAGTACAATAATTGTATGGCGTTATTCAATGAATACCATATTATAATCCAATAATCAGGCATAAGGCATCAAGGTCCACCACTGATGAATCTTGATAAAGGCTACCATCAGCTGGATTAAGCCCCTCAGCTCCTCCCTAACCAAAATCCTGGATCCACCACTGCTCAAGTCTTCGACCTTGCTTTTACTTGAACGTTTTTACTTTGTTACGTTTTTACTTTTTTTAAGGCGATGATAGCTCAGTGGTAGTGACGTCGGATACCGAGACGAAGGTCCCGGGTTCGAATCCTACAATGAGCTTGAGCTTTCGGTGAAGGAAAACATCGTGAGGAAACCATAGCACGGTGGTAGGGTACTTTGTAGTACCCATCTGGCTGGCTACCACCCTCAAGTTGAAAATCCGTCGCCAAGCATCTACCGGTGTGTTCCGACAGCTGCACTTGAGAGCCAGTTCCTACTAGGCTTTGTGTGCTTACCACCATCGGCCACATCATCACTTACCATGGCGAGTCAAACACAGGCTAATACACAGTAAAAAAAAAAAAAAAAACTAAAGTCCTAAAATGATTACCATGTAGGTAGTTGTAATACATACACTTGTTGTGGTCGAGTGCGAGTGCGAGCGGCGAGTATGTGCCGTCATGGTTCTCCCTCACTCGCACCATGTTGACGCGGTCGCCGTCGCGGAACACCAGCACCGTCACCTTCCAACCGCTACTGCCGCTACCGCCCCCGCCGCCCCCACCGCCGCCGCTTGCCCACTCGCCGTCCTCCCTAAACGACAAAATACATTCATTAACATAACATATGACGAGAGATAGGGCTTAAAAAGAAGTGGAAAACAGCGAAAGCGCACGACGCATTCCATTGAAAATATTTCGTTGACTTCAAAACAGTGTCAGATTAGAGTTATTTCGTACTTTTTAGTGTATTTTGTTTTTTATTTCGTAATTTTTGGTTTACCATTTATTTATTATTACAGTTTAACAGCATTATAAAACAGCCAAAACACTAACCCCCTTATTCATAATAAAATTATCAAACGTTGATTAGCTAAAATTCCGAAGATTATCTGACAGGTGACATTTGATGATCGAAAGAGTGAGACGGGGCACACTATTACACTGATTTAGTTAAAAAGCGATTATGAATAAGGGGGTAAAAAAAACATTATCACATTAAAACATTAAATTCATCGTTCTAACATCATCTTTTCCATTCATTCATCAATTGTACCATCCCTTTTGCAAACAAGTCACAATGAGGTGCGTCCTCCAGCAGAGAATTCATAAAAAGCAAGTTGTAAGAAAAGCTTTTCTTACATGCACTAGAATTTGACAAAGATTTTAGATGTTTTCCCTTTAAAAACACCCGTAGCTCGTATCAATAAGCCAGGCCATCACACTTTTGGTAAGTACCGAAGATCGCAGCCAAATAACATTACATTTAACATTAATATGGTGTCATGTGGAGTAAGATCGCCAGAGCTCAATGACGAAGGTCACGTGCTGGCAGTGTAGAACCCGGAACTAGACCTCTCAACCTCTTTTGGCTATGAAGAGATTTTTGCTGGGTCGGCAACTTGCGAGTGACACCCCTGGTGTTGTCGTGTGTGTGTGTGGGTGTGTGTGTGTGTGTGTGTGTGTGTGTGTGTGTGCATGGCGTACCCAGGGGAGGGCAGCTGCCCCCCCTGGATTTCGTATGCCTATATACGCTACTAAACTAAGTTCATACTTTACAATATACTATGCGTTAACAATAACTATGTTAGCCTTAGTGACTTAACTTCTTTAAGTTTTAACGAAGTTGTTTCGTATTAATATGCAGAACAAATCAGTTTCAATATATCGGGTCTAGTTTTCAAGTAAAGTAGGAATGGACCTCATTACATGATTTGTTGAAGTTAGTTTGGTAATCAAAATGGTTTTCAATGCCGCGCGCAGCTTTAGTCATTATTCTATGATGCTGCGTTTGGTCATTTGTCATATTTTATAAATTTGAGAAAAATCCTAAATTGAAAAAAAAAAAAAAAAACGATTTTTGGTTCAATTTTGCCCTTATTGGGGACATCGGGTCAGACAGCCTGAAAGCGGGACGTATGGTGTGTGTCCCCGTGTCGTGTGTAAGGCAAAAGATGAGCGGGGAACCCGGCTTAAAAAAACTGATGTGCCCCCCCTGGGCCAGAAGCTGGGTACGCCCACGTGTGAGTGTGTGTGTGTGTGTGTGTGTGTGTGTGTGCGTGTGTGTACCTGTTGGAGTCGAGGAGCGTCTCGATGTCCCGCCAGGGCTCGGGCGCAGGCGGCGGCGGCAGGCGGCGCGTGGAGATGGGCCCGCCGCGCATGCCCAGCACCAGCCGTAGCCGCGCGCCGTCCGCGATGCCCACCTCCTGCAGCGACGACGCGTCCTCCAGCTCCTGCAGGTTGTACACCAGGTGCTGCTGGGATACTGGGATACCTGCACGACACAACACATCACACATCTCGCTAGTGTCCTTCAGATAATTACTATGCCCGCTCAATAGGCAAAAAGAGAACCACGACTAAGGAAGTACCTCCATCTTACGGAATACCGTAGCCGGAATAACTTGATATTGTGTGCCTGCGCGTGAGTAAGGTCACCAGAGCTCATTGGAGAGGTTGGGTAACGCGTGAGTGACGCCCAGTGTATTGCAAGCGTCCATATGGCTATGGGTAACCGCTTACCTTCAGGCGGGCTGTACGCTTGTTTACAGACTTCGTAGTATAAGAAAAAGGTTAGGGTTTGGGTCCCGGGACGTCTCGTGTCTCGAAATTCCGGGACATTGTAAATTTAGTTATCTTGGATCCGAGACTTTTGTGTTGAGACTCGAAACACGGCTGTCTGTAGAAGCCGAAATTGCGCGTTGCGTCGCGTCTGGATGTGAATTGACCCTTAGGATTTGATTGATTGATGATCCATCCTGAGTCAAAAATTAACTCTATTCTCATTTTATTCTGAGAAGTCTCCAAGTCCCGGGACTATGATCGTGGGTTGTCTCGTGTCCCGGGACTTTGAGACTTTCGAGAATTCGAGGGAGAAAAACATACTCTTCCTTTAACTTCCATTGTGCCTTGTATCAAGACCAGTGCTACATATCAGGGCTGAGACTAGATTTAATGAATTTACTATTGTTAGTATGTAGAATTAGTCTTCACTTCCTTCGGATGTATATACAGTTTCCGTTTCATCCAGTACCTGTATAGAATCTATGTTACATTTTATAACTGCTTCTGCACTGTAAAACGGTACTGAAAAATACCTTGTTTACATTAATTTGGAGCAGAATAATGCAAATAGAAAACACGTAGCTTATTATTATATTACGAGTAAATACCGGGGGAAAAGCACACTCTCGCCATAATGGTATTGTTTGTAAACTGAAATCTATTAATATAATTAAATCTAATTTATTTAAATTGGCTGGTATGGCATGGCACGTATGAATGTTACATGACTAGCAGTTCGTAAAACAGTCAGTTGAAAAGACTACAAGGAGACTTTAGATACCAAGAAAGTAAAACAAGAGGTCTCTAGGAAACTATGTCTTTATAACTCGAGAACAATAGCACGTATTTTGATACGGCTTTCACAATAATACTTTTGAACTTGTACCTTATGTCAGGGGTCCCTTGAGGAAAGGGTTAAGTGTATCTTTGCACTGCGACTAAAGGGAGCTGTGATTGTTTATTGTAACCAAAACACTAACAAAAATAACCAAGCATTAAAAGGTTACTCCAAACCAGTGTTTTTCAATCTGTGGGTCGCGACCCCTAGGGGGTTCTGTGCAGGACTAATAAGTAAAGGTATCAAAATAAAGAAAATCATTATCGTAGTCTTTTAATTTTTAAATTCTTTGTTTGTCTGACAAGTGGGTCGCAAGAATGTTTCAACCTGTAAGGGGGTCGCGAAATGGATAATATTGAAAAACACTGCTCCAAACTACACAGTCACCATTCAATATTCGGTTCTAGGTCAATATTCCACAAACAGGTTGTAACTTCTCTCAATGAGACCCTACGAAAGGAGGCAGATGCGACAGAGGGCAGGTTGACAGCAATAGGACTTTGTTTTGTACTTTGGGTACGGAACTAAAATTACATAATGACCCTTTTTTTTATAAACATCTATATCGGCAAACAAGTATGCGGCACACCTTGCTCACAACGGCCGGGCACCTACACTGTGATGCTAGATTTTGAAGAGTGCCGTCAAATTGTAATTTACCTATGATATTCTTAACAAAATTACATCATGGAGGCTATTGGCCTGCACCAATTCTGCCAAATAAGTCATTAAAGTTTGCGCGTGCTCTAAAGTACCTACGTGAGTCAAGTGCCTAGGTGAGGCCATGGGGAAAACCAGATTACATTATATTGAAGATTATTTGAACTTGAATTTACTTTCACTTTGGAAATTTTACCATAAGTCTTTAATATTGGCTTTAAAGGAATGTCTACTTGAATTGAATTGTATATAGATTATGATGAAAACAAACAATACTCAGGCCAAGCCAGAACAAGAGACAAGTGAATGATATGATTGATAATTAAATATATCTTGTTAAATGTCAGATTTAAAGACCAATAAAAATCAATGTACCATGAAAAAAATCAAATGGAACATACAAGATATCACAAGACTGTCTTGGCACCATATCAAAGTTACAATTGTAGTGTAAATCTCATTGACCTGTACATATGTAAAATTAAAACTATGACTAGTGGCTTATTTATGTAAAAATAGAATCAGCTGTTGTGGATTTAGATTAGCCAGCTTGTGCCTAGTTTCACCCAGAGGTAGAGCATAGCAGTATGCACTCAAAGAACACCTCGACTGGGGAAGTACCTCCACCTTACAGAATACCGCAGACAAATAACTTTCTGTTGTGTTCCTGCATGTGGGTAAGGTTGCCAGAAGTCATTAGGGAGAGGGCAATGGTCCTGTGTGTTGCAAGCGTCCATATGGCTATGGTAACTGCTTACTATCAGGCAATGTGTGTCTACAAAAATCTATCTACATGATCAAGTACTTATGTTGCTGACTATACATTAAAATTTGGAAGGCATCTTTAATATTTCAAGTATATTCTTAAAACAATGTATAAGGTGACTCAAAATCCTATAATCTTGGCTCATACTATATAGTTACTTATCTTATAAAATAATACTGTTTTACATCTTGATTTGATTACATTAATTGCTTCCTTATTATGCATTTTTGCTAAGGTAGATTAGTTAATAAGATTTAAGCTACACCAGGACCTGTGTGAACCTGGAACCCGACTTGAAGATATTGTAATTTTTTTTTTTGCATATGTTTGTACTCCGTTTGTACCTGTTTGTACCAACTTTTTTTTCGTTTGTACCTCAAGGGGTTCGGAGATACGGGGGGTTGAAAAATGCTCAGAACCCGACTTGAAGATATCGTTATTTTTATTTTTGCATATGTTAGTACTCCGTATGTACCTGTTTGTACCAACTTTTTTTTCGTTTGTACCTCAAGGGGTTCGGAGATACGGGGGGTTGAAAAATGCTCAGAACCCGACTTGAAGATATCGTTATTTTTATTTTTGCATATGTTAGTACTCCGTATGTACCTGTTTGTACCAACTTTTTTTTCGTTTGTACCTCAAGGGTTTCGGAGATACGGGGGGTTGAAAAATGCTCAGAACCCGACTTGAAGATATTGTTTTTTTTGTTAATGCATACGTTTGTACTGGGTATGTACCCGTTTGTACCATCTTTCTTTTCGTTTGTACCTCAAGGGGTTCGTAAATACAGGACTTTAAAAAACTGTTCT
>OX596258.1:14606528-14633491 GCA_951394255.1 Polyploca ridens
AAAAATCTGTCCTCTAATAATCGGAAACTTTTGATTATCTCAAACCGATAAAAAAAAGTTGGTACAAACGGGTACAAACGACGGTGAATCCAACCCTGCTGGCAGATTTTGATTATCTCAAAAAATGCCCGAGTTTCCGATATTAGAGGACAGATTTTTAAAGTCCTGTATTTCCGAACCCCTTGAGGTACAAACGAAAAAAAAGTTGGAACAAACGGGTACAAACGACGGTGAATCCAACCCTGCTGGCAGATTTTGATTATCTCAAAAACTGCCCGAGTTTCCGATATTAGACGACAGATTTTTAGATAAACTAATATTCTGTAGAAATCGCTTACCTTTTACAGGCAATCCATTAAATATCACTATTCACAATCCATTTTGTTTTCAGTCTCGACACGAGAGTCAATTTCACGTAATGCCACGCCTTTTTATTTACAAATTATTTTTTTAAACTTATGCCTATAATATTATGAGATAATAATTAGGGACTCATAAAACCTAATACAATCAATAATGGTTAGAAATTCATTTACGATATGGGTATAACATGACCTCAAAGTGGGAGTTCTATTTATAGCCATCGCTACACTTACCTACCTCTTTTTTTATTTTACGATAGTGAAGTGCACAAAATTTGTATCATATGCCGAGTTTAGACGACTATCGATCAAAAAACGGTAACGGCAACACTAAATTATAGAAATAAGCATCTATGGACACACAAAAAAAAAATTTTGGTTTGTTTACATTATGTTCTCGATGTTTACTTTGGGGATCGAATTTCTCTTTTTGCTTACTTGAGACTAGTAAAACAAATGAATTGATTCGATAAAACGTTTATTCGTGTTGATATAAAGGTGTATAATATGTAGAAAGAGTTATTCGTCTTGAAGTGCAAACTCGAAATGTTTATGAAGTGTCGTTTTTTTACAGTTGGCATTTTTTCCAGGATTCTTATTGGAATCTTGTAATACGTCACTCCAATTCCAATAAGATTCCAATAAGAAAATTTATTCAGGATGACGCTGTAAGTACCTGTTTCTTGATTGATACTGTAAATACCCAATGTTTATGTTTTATTGACCTTGGGTGCCGTCCGCCATTTTGCAAATTTGCAAATTGCGCGAAACCCCGCAGGTCAAGGGCACCTGTCAAATTAGCGAGTTCGCGAGTCTGTAGGTTAAAGTCCTGTATTTCCGAACCCCTTGAGGTACAAACGAAAAAAAAGTTGGTACAAACGGGTACAAACGACGGTGAATCCAACCCTGCTAGCAGATTTTGATTATCTCAAAAACTGCCCGAAATTCCGATATTAGAGAACAGGTTTTTTAAAGTCCTGTGTTTCCGAACCCCTTGAGGTACAAACGAAAAGAAAGATGGTACAAACGGGTACAAACGACGGCGAATTCAACCCTGCTGGCAGATTTTGATTATCTCAAAAACTGCCCGAAATTCCGATATTAGAGAACAGGTTTTTTAAAGTCCTGTATTTCCGAACCCCTTGAGGTACAAACGAAAAATAAGTTGGTACAAACGGGTACAAACGATGGTGAATCCAACCCTGCTGGCAGATTTTGATTATCTCAAAAACTGCCCGAAATTCCGATATTAGAGAACAGGTTTTTTAAAGTCCTGTATTTCCGAACCCCTTGAGGTACAAACGAAAAGAAAGATGGTGCAAACGGGTACAAACGACGGCGAATCCAACCCTGCTGGCAGATTTTGATTATCTCAAAAACTGCCCGAAATTCCGATATTAGACTACAGGTTTTTTAAAGTCCTGTATTTCCGAACCCCTTGAGGTACAAACGAAAAGAAAGATGGTACAAACGGGTACAAACGACGGTGAATCCAACCCTGCTTGCAGATTTTAATTATCTCAAAAAATGCCAGAGTTTCCGATATTAGACGACAGATTTTTAAAGTCCTGTATTTCCGAACCTCTTGAGGTACAAACGAAAAAAAAGTTGGTACAAACGGGTACAAACGACGGCGAATCCAACCCTGCTGGCATATTTTGATTATCTCAAAAACTGCCCGAAATTCCGATATTAGAGAACAGGTTTTTTAAAGTCCTGTATTTCCGAACCCCTTGAGGTACAAACGAAAAAAAAGTTGGTACAAACGGGTACAAACGATGGTGAATCCAACCCTGCTGGCAGATTTTGATTATCTCAAAAACTGCCCGAAATTCCGATATTAGAGAACAGGTTTTTTTAAGTCCTGTATTTCCGAACACCTTGAGGTACAAACGAAAAAAAAGTTGGTACAAACGGGTACAAACGACGGTGAATCCAACCCTGCTTGCAGACTTTGATTATCTCAAAAAATGCCCGAGTTTCCGATATTAGACGACAGATTTTTAAAGTCCTGTATTTCGAACCCCTTGAGGTACAAACGAAAAAAAAGTTGGTACAAACGGGTACAAACGACGGTGAATCCAACCCTGCTGGCAGATTTTGATTATCTCAAAAACTGCCCGATATTCCGATATTAGAGAACAGGTTTTTTAAAGTCCTGTATTTCCGAACCCCTTGAGGTACAAACGAAAAAAAAGTTGGTACAAACGGGTACAAACGATGGTGAATCCAACCCTGCTGGCAGATTTTGATTATCTCAAAAACTGCCCGAAATTCCGATATTAGAGAACAGGTTTTTTAAAGTCCTGTATTTCCGAACCCCTTGAGGTACAAACGAAAAAAAAGTTGGTACAAACGGGTACAAACGACGGTGAATCCAACCCTGCTGGCAGATTTTGATTATCTCAAAAACTGCCCGAAATTCCGATATTAGACAACAGGTTTTTTAAAGTCCTGTATTTCCGAACCCCTTGAGGTACAAACGAAAAAAAAGTTGGTACAAACGGGTACAAACGATGGTGAATCCAACCTTGCTGGCAGATTTTGATTATCTCAAAAACTGCCCGAAATTCCGATATTAGAGAACAGGTTTTTTAAAGTCCTGTATTTCCGAACCTCTTGAGGTACAAACGAAAAGAAAGATGGTACAAACGGGTACAAACGACGGCGAATCCAACCCTGCTGGCAGATTTTGATTATCTCAAAAACTGCCCGAAATTCCGATATTAGAGAACAGGTTTTTTAAAGTCCTGTATTTACGAACCCCTTGAGGTACAAACGAAAAAAAAGTTGGTACAAACGGGTACAAACGACGGTGAATCCAACCCTACTAGCAGATTTTGATTATCTCAAAAAATGGCCGAGTTTCCGATATTAGAGAACAGGTTTTTTAAAGTCCTGTATTTCCGAACCCCTTGAGGTACAAACGAAAAAAAAGTTGGTACAAACGGGTACAAACGACGGCGAATCCAACCCTGCTGGCAGATTTTGATTATCTCAAAAACTGCCCGAAATTCCGATATTAGAGAACAGGTTTTTTAATGTCCTGTATTTCCGAACCCCTTGAGGTACAAACGAAAAAAAAGTTGGTACAAATGGGTACAAACGATGGTGAATCCAACCGTGCTGGCAGATTTTGATTATCTCAAAAACTGCCCGAAATTCCGATATTAGAGAACAGGCTTTTTAAAGTCCTGTATTTCCGAACCCCTTGAGGTACAAACGAAAAAAAAGTTGGTACAAACGGGTACAAACGATGGTGAATCCAACCCTGCTGGCAGATTTTGATTATCTCAAAATCTGCCCGAAATTCCGATATTAGAGAACAGGTTTTTTAAAGTCCTGTATTTCCGAACCCCTTGAGGTACAAACGAAAAAAAAGTTGGTACAAACGGGTACAAACGATGGTGAATCCAACCTTGCTGGCAGATTTTGATTATCTCAAAAACTGCCCGAAATTCCGATATTAGAGAACAGGTTTTTTAAAGTCCTGTATTTCCGAACCCCTTGAGGTACAAACGAAAAGAAAGATGGTACAAACGGGTACAAACGACGGCGAATCCAACCCTGCTGGCAGATTTTGATTATCTCAAAAACTGCCCGAAATTCCGATATTAGAGAACAGGTTTTTTAAAGTCCTGTATTTCCGAACCCCTTGAGGTACAAACGAAAAAAAGTTGGTACAAACGGGTACAAACGACGGTGAATCCAACCCTACTAGCAGATTTTGATTATCTCAAAAAATGGCCGAGTTTCCGATATTAGAGAACAGGTTTTTTAAAGTCCTGTATTTCCGAACCCCTTGAGGTACAAACGAAAAAAAAGTTGGTACAAACGGGTACAAACGACGGCGAATCCAACCCTGCTGGCAGATTTTGATTATCTCAAAAACTGCCCGAAATTCCGATATTAGAGAACAGGTTTTTTAATGTCCTGTATTTCCGAACCCCTTGAGGTACAAACGAAAAAAAAGTTGGTACAAACGGGTACAAACGATGGTGAATCCAACCCTGCTGGCAGATTTTGATTATCTCAAAAACTGCCCGAAATTCCGATATTAGAGAACAGGTTTTTTAAAGTCCTGTATTTCCGAACCCCTTGAGGTACAAACGAAAAAAAAGTTGGTACAAACGGGTACAAACGACGGTGAATCCAACCCTGCTGGCAGATTTTGATTATCTCAAAAACTGCCCGAAATTCCGATATTAGAGAACAGGTTTTTTAAAGTCCTGTATTTCCGAACCCCTTGAGGTACAAACGAAAAAAAAGTTGGTACAAACGGGTACAAACGATGGTGAATCCAACCCTGCTGGCAGATTTTGATTATCTCAAAAACTGCCCGAAATTCCGATATTAGAGAACAGGTTTTTTAAAGTCCTGTATTTCCGAACCCCTTGAGGTACAAACGAAAAAAAAGTTGGTACAAACGGGTACAAACGACGGTGAATCCAACCCTGCTGGCAGATTTTGATTATCTCAAAAACTGCCCGAAATTCCGATATTAGAGAACAGGTTTTTTAAAGTCCTGTATTTCCGAACCCCTTGAGGTACAAACGAAAAAAAAGTTGGTACAAACGGGTACAAACGACGGCGAATCCAACCCTGCTGGCAGATTTTGATTATTTCAAAAACTGCCCGAAATTCCGATATTAGAGAACAGGTTTTTTAAAGTCCTGTATTTCCGAACCCCTTGAGGTACAAACGAAAAAAAAGTTGGTACAAACGGGTACAAACGACGGCGAATCCAACCCTGCTGGCAGATTTTGATTATCTCAAAAACTGCCCGAAATTCCGATATTAGAGAACAGGTTTTTTAATGTCCTGTATTTCCGAACCCCTTGAGGTACAAACGAAAAAAAAGTTGGTACAAACGGGTACAAACGATGGTGAATCCAACCCTGCTGGCAGATTTTGATTATCTCAAAATCTGCCCGAAATTCCGATATTAGAGAACAGGTTTTTTAAAGTCCTGTATTTCCGAACCCCTTGAGGTAAAAACGAAAAAAAAGTTGGTACAAACGGGTACAAACGACGGTGAATCCAACCCTGCTGGCAGATTTTGATTATCTCAAAAACTGCCCGAAATTCCGATATTAGAGAACAGGTTTTTTAAAGTCCTGTATTTCCGAACCCCTTGAGGTACAAACGAAAAAAAAGTTGGTACAAACGGGTACAAACGATGGTGAATCCAACCTTGCTGGCAGATTTTGATTATCTCAAAAACTGCCCGAAATTCCGATATTAGAGAACAGGTTTTTTAAAGTCCTGTATTTCCGAACCCCTTGAGGTACAAACGAAAAAAAAGTTGGTACAAATGGGTACAAACGATGGTGAATCCAACCGTGCTGGCAGATTTTGATTATCTCAAAAAATGCCAGAGTTTCCGATATTAAAGAACAGTTTTTTAAAGTCCTGTATTTCCGAACCCCTTGAGGTACAAACGAAAAGAAAGATGGTACAAACGGGTACATACCCAGTACAAACGTATGCATTAACAAAAAAAACAATATCTTCAAGTCGGGTTCTGAGCATTTTTCAACCCCCCGTATCTCCGAAACCCTTGAGGTACAAACGAAAAAAAAGTTGGTACAAACAGGTACATACGGAGTACTAACATATGCAAAAATAAAAATAACGATATCTTCAAGTCGGGTTCTGAGCATTTTTCAACCCCCCGTATCTCCGAACCCCTTGAGGTACAAACGAAAAAAAAGTTGGTACAAACAGGTACATACGGAGTACTAACATATGCAAAAATAAAAATAACGATATCTTCAAGTCGGGTTCTGAGCATTTTTCAACACCCCGTATCTCCGAACCCCTTGAGGTACAAACGAAAAAAAAGTTGGTACAAACAGGTACATACGGAGTACAAACATATGCAAAAAAAAAAATTACAATATCTTCAAGTCGGGTTCCAGGTTCACACAGGTTACACCAGGAGAAAATTGGTTATTTTAGATACTTTATTCATTTTAGACTTTGAGCAATCTGTAAATATTCTTGTTGTTGTATCTTTGGAAAGTACTGCATAAGTAGTGACTTATAAACTACCTAGATTTTAATTCAATGGTAACACCAAGGAGTGCATGTTCTATTTTCTTTCCTAGTAATCCTTCCTAATTTAATTTTAAATTGGATACTCTTTTCTTAGTGCACCTCTTGACAAAACATGCTCTATAAGTTTCAACCTTCTAGTTTTCTAGTTAAGGCTGGGCTTTGATTGACAGCCTGTCAGTCATAGAGCAGCTGTTTAAGGCTTCTTTACAATATGCACCTAACAAAGTGTAGATTAAGAAAGAATAAATGAGATGCAAATCAGATGGTGTGAAATATTCAGTGACCATGAATCTACACTTAAATATTTTGTAGAATCCGAACCAAACTTAATGGCGACTGTGAAGTGCGCTGTGAGCTGGCTTTGCGCAGGTATAGTCATCTCGAATGTACCGCATATCTTCGTTTTCGCTACTGCACATCATTCCGCGCCTAATATCACAGCCCCCAATATATTTGTCTCAGTCTATACCATTACCTCACAGACCAGAAGTAAGGAACGATTTGCCAAGCACTGTCTCAGACTAGAGAACACTTGTGTTCTAAATATATCAATACAACCTGTATGTTAATTTGAATATTCTTTTTACTCAAAGTACCTAGTATGTTTCAAATTTGTCATGGTTATTTTATGGTAAAAGGCAAGACTGATGGGGGTCTGCTCCAAAAAACAACTGTCTGATCATTGTCCTGAAGAATCATGGATTTACAACCTTATTTACGAAATAATAAGTCATCATATTTCTTTATTACAATTTTGAATTTTCCAAACTTTTAAACACATGACAACTCGAGAGCGGTATTGACCCTTTTGCAATAATCAGTTTCATTATAATCTTGTAGAAACATCAATGAGTCAACCAACTTTAGATTTATAAAACAAAAAAAAAATATTAAAATATTTGTATAGGTTACACACAAACTCTTCCATTTGAATTCCAAATCATAACACTTCTAGAATCAAAACAAAGTAACTACTTAGGTATTTTAAGTAGCATGTACATGACTTGATCACATGATACCAGGAAATGAAATTGTACCATAAACAAATATTTTAGGTAGAAATGGTAAGCTATTACAATAATCAAAGATAAATATACTACTAAGTAATAACATGGCAAATAAGGTATTCCATTGTTACCTATAGTACACAAGTGATGTGTATAGGTACATATTGTTTACCAATTATCCACGATCCAAAGGGTAATGTAGTAATTGAATTACATTGAATGATGATGAAAAAAGTTATTTTCATGACTTTACATTTGCTTTCCTATTTCTGTGATGTGAATAAAGCATGTTTTGAATACTTTATCAGCGAATTATAGCGCACAAAAGCCACGGCATCCTTTGTTCAACAAATGACGCACAAATGTACTGCCTTGTCAAATATTACTAAAGTTGTGTAATATCACTCACCTTCCACTCTGAATATCTTGGATTTGATGGCGAATATAGTGTCTGAGGGCGACACGGTCATTTCGAAGGCAGTGCCCGTGAGGGTCTCAACCAATACTTCCATGGTCTGCTGGCTCGGACCATCCTCTTGGAAACCCTTCGATCTATTCGACAGTCTCTCTGGGCATCCATGTTGTGACATTTCACACGCGTTACACAAACTATCTGCACAACATCGCACTACACATTTAGATTGTTTTTCAAAGCGATAAAACGGAGCACGAAAGTTACACGATGACGGCGTAAATAAAGTTACGTCGCTGATCACACACGGATATCGGACATGTTTATTTTATTTATTTATGTTACGTGATCAAACAAAACAATGGATTTATAACTATTCTATTGATATTTAGCAACAAAATAATATTACAATGAAATAAATTCTTCGTGACAGACGATTACTTTTTTCTGTTGATTGATGGTGAATGGTGGAACGAATGAGTCATATGGACCTTCCAGAACGTGGAAGTTGTCTCTGGTTTGTTGTGACGCAATAGAAAAAAAATAATAATTCTTATTTTCTCTATTGAAATAAATAAAAAAAAATATGAAAAGAAAAATTTGGTAAAATAAATAATCTTCAAAGAGGTGGAGCCTTCAAAAATACCTCACAACGATATTAGAAGAATGAAAAGTTTATTCATATGGTAATATTTAATTCAATAACCGGAAATCATTCAATGTCAATCACAGAACCGGTCAGTTGTCTATGCTCTTTGACAAATTCTTTTCGGTCGGCCATTCTTTTTGTTCACCGATTCGGAGGTTAGAAACATGGTGCGTAAACTTTTAGATAATTAAAAATCCAAAAGCGTCGATATTTATCAGAGAATACCAAATATATTATGTAAAGTGATATAACAGAGTGGATCGCCTATAAATTCGCGGGTGCTACGTTAATTTCGATACACGCGTCATGATAGTTTCTATGAGCATGTGGCTACAGGGAGGTTGGATTTCTGTTTTCAGACTCGCAAGCGCCGTAATGGAGGACGAGCAAAGCACGGCCGTGGCCATGTCAAAGCCGTGAGATGCACTAACTGCGCGCGTTGCGTGCCAAAGGACAAAGCCATCAAGAAATTCGTGATCAGAAATATCGTGGAGGCGGCCGCTGTCAGAGACATCAACGAAGCCTCCGTCTACACATGTAAGTTCCTAAATAATCTCCTAGATTTAGATTGTAAGATTGGTGTTCTTAATCTTACACGTATTACTTCTATCCATTATCTTGTTAGACGGACCTGGGGGGCTAGTTATGCCACTCTTGGAGCTTCATGTTTGTTTCTCATATCTATTACGCTGTTACAATAGCATCACTAGAGCAGTTCCTACAATTGAATTTTTCATACATAGTTATGGGATGCACATCCCATTTGCATGCCAATGGGTTAAATATATATATATATATAAAACTTGAACCCTGTACAGTAAGCGCCACAAATGATGAGCACAGATAGGCAGTAGTGGGGGCAAGTTTGCACATGTACACTTTTGGCCAAATCACAGAAGCCAAATGACACGAGAGAATCCAATAGACGACAAGCATCAAATGACGAACCAATTGTGTGCAGCTCGGCGCTCTCCCCTTCTTCATTCAACCAAACTGACCGAAAAATTTACTACAGCAGCTGTCAATCTGTATTCACGACTCCTGGTGCTTACTATAACACATTCCTATCATATATACAACCTTCATGAAATAAAGAAGATGGAAAATTCATATCATGCTACTCCAACCAATTACTAAGTTACTAGTTTGGTAAAAAATTATATGAATTAGACAGCATTTTGATTTTACATATTATTATTATTAATTATCAGCTATCATCACTGAAATCTGCAAACTTTTAAGCCGATAACTGAATCCGTTTCTCCAATTTTAACTATTAAAACCTGACTATCATAATCTTGTTACAGCATTCCAGCTGCCAAAGCTGTATGCAAAGCTTCACTACTGCGTGTCATGCGCAATCCACAGCAAAGTGGTGCGTAACAGATCCAAGAAGGACAGGAGGATCCGCACACCACCCAAGAGCAACTTCCCCAGGGATATGTCACGCCCCCAGAATGTACAGAGGAAGTGAATTTTAAATAATAAAATTTAAAAAGTCTGTAATGTCTTTTATTTTATATAGGATTATATTTTTATTTAGTAATAGGGATGAATTTTCTACTGAGAATATTATATATTTCTTTCTTGTATACACAATGGGTACGACGGAAGTAACATAAATATTTGCCTGGCTCAATAGCTAGTTATTACAGCTATTGAGCCAGGTCCAAAAAGGACACTTGAGGAATATTAATGAATCATATTAATTTCTTGAAATCATACCAGATGTACAGTAGGTACTAAAACTTCTGTAATTATTTTAGTATAAAATAACAATTGATTGCATGTGTAATTGGGTAATTCTTTTCAGTTTAGCTCAAGTGGACTTTTTAGAAAACCATGTGTTGCTATGGTACTTTATTCTGTGATTTATATGCATAAAAATGTGTTTTCCCATTACTTGAGAAGGAAATAAGTGTAACATTAGTATGTTTCATAGTTTTTAGTTTAATTTTAATTCAATATTACATGAAATTTATTAATACAGTACAATACCAGTAAATATACCAAAAATTGAGAAATAAGAGAATAATCTTTTTTAAAATTTATATTCCTGCATTCTGAATGTAAAACTGAATTGCAGCCATCTACAATCCATTTTAATCATTGTGAAATAACAGTTTATATCGTAGATAGCATCATTATCCAGATTTGGTAATCTCAAGAATAAAACATTTCCGATTTATATAAATTACTTGATGCAACAATTCAACAACTACATAGATAAAAAGCTACAAATAAACTTAATTTAAACTTTTCTCTAATTGGATCATTATGGTCCTTTAATCTTGTAGATAGTCTGTGGAAACTTGGGCATGATTGGCTTGTCATTGGATTCAAGGGCTTCCTTTAGGTTCTTCTCAAAAACTTTCTTGGCATCACAGAAGCCTTGTTTGGTTTTGCCAAAGGAATTTGGACCGGCTGATGTTGGAGTTTCTCTGTGGAATAGTAAAACCTTGGTTAGGAAACAAATTCAAAAGTCCAATATCATCAACTTGTGTAAATGCGACAAAAAATAGTCACTTTCACATAATCACAAAAACAAACAATATTCTCACCTTCCAATATTTCTCATGCGCATTTTAGCTTCAGCAGGCATCTCTTCAGGCTCATCATCATCATCATCAGAATTGAACACTGATGCAACAGTTGGCTTAGAAACTGCGGCAGGTTTAGCTGGACCTCCAAGATTCATCTTAATTGGTGCCTTCGGTTTTGCAAAACCGATAGAGATTTTAGTGATGCGAGGTGGTGGTGGGGGAGCTGGTACCTCCTCTTCAGATCCATCGTAGTTGTCAAGGGACTTTCTGTGACTTCTCTCTGAAATGCATTGTCAGTTATGTATTACTAATATATAATATTAATATGGAGTAATAATAAAGTGTTATCTATCTAAATATCCTAAGAAATTCATGACACATAATGGCTATCAAAACCAAGCAGAGCTTGTATTGTGGAAACCAAATACCCGATATTCTTGTGAAGACACAATTATATAGATATTTACACACAAAGACATGTTCATGCACATATATGCTGACCTGTGGCATAGGATTTGGGGAATTTGAGTTTAATTATGAAAATTAAATTATAATTGAACAAGAAAACTATGTAAATAAACATTCAACCAGTAAAACCTTAGATATAATGCTAATTTGCTAACAGAATGCAGGTAATGATGACTCATGCGACCATTTACACTTAAAATTATATTATTTGAGTCAATAAATTTTAGCACCTTTGTCTAAACATTTGAATGTAGTAAATTTTTTTCTCTGTTTTGTTGACATTGATGGAGCATAAGACCATATAGTTATACATTCAAAATCTCACCTTCATAGCCTCGACGTTCCCTTTCCCGACTGCTGGAAGACCTCTCGTGCGATTCCGAGTAGTGGCTGTTTCTAGCAGGCGGGGAGTGTCGTCGTGTAGGAGACCGTGATCGCGACCTCCTCTGTTCCTCTCGCCTGCCCTTGTGCGGCCTAGAATCATCACGCGTGGATCGAGACGACCCTGCCAATGCGAAAACACTGGCAAAGATAAATAAATATACACATTTGAGTAAACTATCGCTAGTAAAGATGAGCAGAGAACTCGTAAGTCAGTCAGCAATAAACTCCCGAAATAATGAATGTGCACCATGCTATTCGAATACCTTTGCCGTAGTCGTATCGGCCGCTCATTGTTGATGTGTTTTTAACTCTATCAATCAACAAATTATCAAGGAAATATATGCAATTGTGTTTTATTTCACTGCATTGATAGTTTCATAGATTCCATGACGTATCGTCGTTGTTTTTTTTTTATTAATTTGTTCAAGACTATGGATACAAAGACCTTCAGTCGCATTTTATTTATAACACTTATAAACACTTTCATACAGTTCGCACATTAGCTATCACATAGTTCGCATTATCAGTCACCCCATCACTATTTATTAAAAAAAATACAGTACTTTTTGGTGGGAACTTGCAGTGACGTTGCGTTTTCATTTTTATTTACATAAATTCATGTATTTTTAGTTTTATTGCATATTATCGGTGGTATTTTATCCAATAAAGATCAATCCATATGCACCAGAGAAGTGAAAATTATGTGTACGTGACTTTACAAGTTGTCTTAAAAAGTTTTAATGACCACCATTTTATTAAAACATGACTTAATTTTATTTTTATTAAAATTATTTATAAGGAAGGTGACTGACAGTGCGGACTATATCACAGAATATTCAATAGTACTACGTACAGAAAACCCACTTCGAAAACGACATTTAAATAAAAAGCGACTTTTGGAACGACGTAATAAGGCGCAATCCAGCTCGCGCTGCGCTGCGCGCCTAAAATTATATTCACCTACAACTTCCCTCTCTTTCTATCGTATAACTCTATCCTGTATGACGCGGCACGTCTTACGGTAGGGTTGTCTAATGACGTATTATGAATCTTCAATATTTCCTTATCGGTTATGTATGTACCTATTACTATTCTCCTTTCGTGAATAATGACATTTTAAATATCCTAGCTAACTAGTATTAGAGCAGAAAGTTATTTTTAAATGTCTGCATATTTTAATCTAAGTTTTAGGCCTATACTGATACTTTGTATACTGAATGTGTATTCTGTCTACGAAACTAAATACAACTATTTTGGGGAAGGGTTTTAGTAACATACATGCATATAAAATCTGGAATAACTGACGACGGGACAAGAAACGGCACGACTACCTAGTCCAGGGCCGTCAGCCGGAATTCACAACGTTTGTTATTTAATAATCTTCAAGTTTGTTATATAAAAAATAATAAAGTTAAAGAATTATTTAAAAAAGGATATATTGAGTAAGTAATAACAATTAGAATTGTTAAATTTTTCTGAATATTATTCTACTGATTTTTGAAATAGTGGTTTGTTAAATCTTAGTTATTCTAAAAAGGTAGAAGTAAAATCTACACTAATGTATATTCATTAGTGTATAATAATACTAGTATTATAAAAACGTAACATAGGTTTGTTTGTATATTTGAAGAGGGAACACTCTCTATTCTGGAACTACTAACAGTTTCCAAAAAAAAAAATAACAGTATCGGTTCATAAACGACGAAGTTATCCGCGAACACACATAAAAAAAAAATTTACGGTTGAATTGAGAAACCTCCTCCTTTTTTGAAGTCGGTTAAAAATAAGTCACATGAGTTGTTGAGGTCTCAGTGGCCCGTTTAGGTAAGAGGGTGTCTCTTCTGGTCTCGTCTCTTTTTGACACACTGGTATGCTATCAAAACGGGCCTATTAGATCTTGCCGACCTTAATAAAGTCAGAAAGGACATTAGGACAATACAATGAAACAACAACAAAAAATCTAGTACTATGAAAACAGCGATACCAACACAAAATAGTTATAAAATAAGAACAATAAACACTTTATATAAGTACGTAGGTATTTATACCCACACGCGTCTTTCGCTGCGGGCGCATTGCAACCGACTAGCGTTTGTCCGGTAGACCGTTGGCGCGAAATCGTACCTAAACATGGGAGTGATACAGGCCTGACTATATGAAGCATAGATATGAAGTGATTTATTTTGTGACTATAAACTCGGGAAAACTGAAATAAGATAAGGCTGTATGGCTCAACCTTTGCCTGCCTTTTGGCGAATAAGACAAACAACAACAACAACAATCAGCTGATATATTTTTTAGGTTATAAGTGATATTATAATGAATTTTTGAATAAAAAGATATTAAAAACACTAAAATAGTTGAAACAATGTTATTCTTACAACGCTCAAACCGCTTCTTTAAGTTATCAAAAAGAAAAATCCGTTATTTTTCGGATTCCAATCAAATAACTTCGATGAAGGATAAAATTAAACAAGGACCAGGTTTGAAGGAATTCATCATAGGAGGTTCAGAACCGGTCCTCACTGATCGCGTTAACATACCGTACTTACCGGATAACATTCAAAATTCGTCGAAAAGGAAAGTTTTCTTCGACGTGTATGGATGCCAAATGAATTTGAATGACACTGAAATTGTGTGGTCTATTTTAAAAAACGAAGGTTTTGAGAAGACTGAAGTCGAGGAAGAGGCTGATGTATTCCTTGTAATGACGTGTGCTATAAGAGAAGGCGCGGAAAGTAAAATTTGGCATAGATTAGACCATTTGAGAGGGTACAAAAGGCGCGCGATGGCAAAAAATAAAAATAGATCGGTAAAAATTGGTATATTAGGGTGTATGGCGGAGAGATTGAAGGAGAAGTTGATTGAGAAGGAAAAGGCTGTTGATCTTGGTAAGTATTCATACATTTGACTAGTTAATGCATGCATAATTTGCAAGAGACAGACAGACCTTACTCATCCTGAGCTGTGTTCAGTAACTACACACCGTGTGACCGGTCGGTGCGATCGTCGGACGATGTCGGACGATCACACCACATACTATTGAACTGTTACTAAACGCAACCCAGATCATCGGGCAATCACACGGCAAAGTAACGGAATGCAGCCCTTCTCATAACTACTGGCAAAAGGTTAATTCTAATCTATACAACTACTATTGCCTCTGAAAAACTCACCATGTATAGAGATTTTACGGTAATTTGAAGAATAAGTAAACTAGGATATCTAATTAAGTAAATAAATAATATCTATACTATTTGTCCACAGTGGCTGGTCCAGACAGTTACAGAGATCTTCCGCGTCTCCTGGCGCTGACAGAGAGCGGTCAGACAGCTGTGAACGTGCTGCTGTCACTTGATGAGACCTATGCTGATGTGGTGCCTGTAAGACTCAATCAGAACAGTGTTTCTGCTTTTATGTAAGTCAATTGTAATATAATTCATTGTATCTATATCAATTGTAACTAGGAGATTTCAGTTCCACATTTGAATGTTACTGTAAGTTCTGGGCCTTGGTAAAAAACCCCATATGTCCAGCCAGCAGTACAGCCTTAAATTTTTCACTCTATATGCATATTTTGTAGTGTACCATGTAGCTATCAGCCTGGAAATACATAATATTTTAAAATAATTATCACAGGCACATTATAGAACCCAGTTGCACTTATCTCACTACCAAGCCATGATGTCATATGGAACAGAGTTAGCAGTAGTCACTCCTTCAAATTCACCAGACTCAGCGTTTATCAAGCTGTTATAGTCTCTTGTTTTGACCTGTATAAATAGCTAGAATTGGCAAAATATTGGCCATATAGTGAAATATGACACAATGCCTGTGAAAGTTCTTGAAATATGTTTATTTAAGCTCAAAAAATAGACCTAAAAGCAAATTACAAATTAACACATTTAATAAATAAATGGACTGTTTTACAACAACTGAAAAAAGAAGTAATCAAATCCTGATCTGATGACAATGTGTCAGTCAAATGGTCTCTAAATCCTTTTTTTAACACATTTGCTCGTAAAGTGGCATTTATTGCACCGTTTTTAGTACCTTAATGCAGTTCATTACGCACTAGTGCTTTTTACTTTACATTACCGCACAGTTTTCTGATAAGTATAATCCCAATTATGTTAAGTTTGTACCTCAATGCAATTATATGTGTGTAGATGAAGCATTCTTAATTTAAACGGATAAACCAGTTTGACAGCGCATCTCTGTAAAAAAACAAAACAGGCGCGCCATCTCATTAATAATAATAATAATAAATTATTTATTCACTCCCACATATAAACAAAAGAACAATTTTTTAAAATATAACAAGGTAAGTACATTTAACTGTGGGAGACAGGAGCTCAAACTAGGTTTCCCTGTGCTATGAGTCTCCTGGCTCCCCCTCTTGGTAGGTTCTAGTTAAGTTAGTTAAACATTTTAAAAATAAATAAATGAAGTCGGTTTATACAAAAGAATATAAATAAGAAAAAGATAAATTAATGTACGTGTGTGTGTGTGTGTGTGTGTGTGTGTGCGTGTGTGTGTGTGTGTGTGTGTGTGTGTGTGTGTGTGTGTGTGTGTGTGTGTGTGTATGTATGTGGGTGTCTGTGTGTGTGTGTGTGTGTGTGTGGTTGCATGTGTATGTAAATATCCTGCGTATGTCAAATAGATAAATTAGGAGTCCCAGTATAATAATTTTTCTGTTTCTTGGTAGTCCAATTCCAAAAGCCAGTCTCTAATTTTATTTCTACATTCCATTTTATGTAGCTTAGCTATAGAATGTAATTTGTTGGCTTTGTTATAAAGTAAAGCTGCTCTGTAATTGTAAAACTTTTGAGCAAAAGATGTTCTTACTGCCAGAGTTTTGCACACCTCATGGTGTCTCCTAGTGACATCCTTATCCCTAATAGATGACAAACATATACTGCCGTGTTTTTTTAAGATGGTCATTAGTATGTAAAGTTGTCTAACTGTTAAAACCTTTGCTTCTTTATACAAACATGAAGTAGGGAATAGTCTAGGTTTAAAAAGGGCTACCTTCAGTATCATTCTTTGGGCTCTTTCTACCTCAAGCATATATGTTTTACTTGAGCCACCCCATACTGAAATGCAATACGATAACACGGATTGACAAAGGGATATGTATACTGTTTTAATCAATGTCCAATTTGTGATGTGTCTTAAGTTTTTGAAAATATAGGTCAATTTTCTAAGTTTTTGAGTTACATTTCTAATATCATTGTGTGATTGATCAAAAAATCTAGTCCAAGAAATACAAGTCTGTTTTTTCCTCACAAATGTGTTGAAAAACGTCGTATGACACTCATGTGCATTGATCAATACACTCTCGGCTCTCTAATACCGCCTTGTCTGTAATTACCAACTTTGCACACATGTATCATAATGTACTATTTGACCGTTGTTACCGTAGTTCAATAATGCGCGGGTGCGACAACATGTGCACTTACTGCATCGTGCCGTTCACGCGCGGCCGAGAGCGGTCGCGTCCCGTCGCCTCCATCGTGGACGAAGTGCGCCTCCTCGCCGACTGCGGCGTGCGGGAGGTCACGCTGCTCGGGCAGAACGTCAATAGTTACAGGGATCTCAGGGAGATACAGGAGGAGCGTCACGATACTGTCATGGCTAAAGGTGAGGAGTAACAGGTGCTATGGGGCTGGTATACTTATTAAATATTGATAAAGTCTACTTTGTATTTCTGCCGCCGGGCTCGCAGTGAGATTAGAATGTAAATGTTATGTAATGCATCTAGTATCCGACTGAAGGTCGACGCAGAAGCCTAATATCCCCGCGAAATTCAGTTCAGAATTGGCTAAAAGGGAAACTACGGATGCTTTTTAAGGCGCTACCCATAGCTGGACACCGTAAAACGCTTCGTTTTTTGTCGCACAGTTAGGCGGTACATATTACAAGTGAGATTTTTTTTATTGTATTTTTAAATGTTCAAAGAAAAGAATATTCAAAAATGTTTCATAAAAATAAAATAGTATGATAAAAAAAGTATTTCAAAATTTTTCTTTTCATCGCGTTCTAAAAATTTTGAGCGGTGACTATCTATTTTATATAATGATGTGCATTTATTTTTTAATTTAATTAAAACCGAAAAATTTCTTCTATTTTGGTGTTCATTTAATCAAATGCGTCGCTATTTTGAACCTTATTTGTTAGCACGATGCCTTACGATCAATTACCTAAAAAATTGCTTCATATAGCGCCTTAGATGTTTATTTTGACTGGACCTGTATATAAACAACGATATGATTAAAATATTTAAAATGCCGTACCTTGCAGCTTACAACCTTGCAGCTTATTTTGAAAAGAGTAATTGCTGAGTTTATTGCCGGCTCTTCTCAGCAAATGCAACCTTCCGGCCCGGTATTAGAGTTATATTCATAAGTACCAGCGAAGGTCTAAATGGCTTCAGTTTTATCATTATTTACCATGAAAAAAAAATGGCAGAGATCAATGGATCATTTTTTTATATCACTAAGGTGGCCCACAAGCATACGCCTTGGTAAGCAGTTACCGTAGCCTATGGACGCTTGCAACACCAGGGGTATCACTCGCGCGTTGCCGACCCTGAAGAAATCTCTTCACACCCTTTTTTGAAGAACCGGCGCAGAGCTCATTCCACAGTCCGAGCCTCCGCGGAAGAAAACTCCTTTTAGCCCGCACAGTTGGAAACAGTTTTGGTTTCAATGTGTGAGGATGCTCTCGTTAAATCAATATTTTATAATAATTTTATGATTTGCTAGGTTTCAAGACAGTTTACAAGAATAAAAAAGGCGGTCTTAGATTTGCCGACCTGCTGGATAAGGTATCGGCTGTGGACCCTAACATGAGGATTAGATTCACCGCTGCGCATCCCAAAGACTTTCCTGATGAGGTAAGAATGTTGTCCTTTAAATTAGAGACTAAGTATTTGTAAAGTTTCAGCACATTGGGTGGGAACCTACTGGTACTGCAAAAGTCTATTGGTGATAGTGGCCATCCTTTGACTCGAGAAAATATAATAATAATAATAAATATCCTGGGACATTCCTCACGTGTCATCTGATCCCAAACTAAGCAGAGCTTGTACTATGGAAACCAGATAACTGATATAATAAATATACTACTTTTTGTTTGTAAATACATACTTAATATACATAATTACACCCAGACTCAAGACATACAAACATGTTCATGCACACAAATGCATGTCCTGTGTGGGAATCGAACCCACGACCTGCGGCGTGTAAGGTGAATCTTTACCAACTGCGCCAACTGGCCCGTCAAATATAGACACCAAACGGCATGTCGATCGAGGCGCATTGGCGTATTTAGGCTTTTATTTCCAAGCGAGGTCTGGCCCCTAAAACCGATGCAATGTACGCGAAAATTATATCAATTTGTAGTGTTCAGCCAGATTTCGGCCATAGATTTTTAGAATTCTGATCATACTGGGGCATTATCGGCCCGTTATGTTGTCGGCATTACGATAACATTGCAGTAATGTTGCCGACCATGTTTTCCGACCTCACATTGCCGTAAAAAGGCTGATCGTTTACATGCCATCTACTTAGAATATCATAAAGAAAAACATCTACCCACCACTGCTAAAAGCATTAGATATCAGTTTTATCATAAGTGCTCTTCTAGGGCCTAAATTGAATGGCTTTGACTTTGAAACAAGCATACAGCTCGCCTGATGGTAAGCGTTTACCGTAGCGTTATGGACGTTTGCAACATCAGGGTCACTCAAAGCATCACCCGTTGTCGACCCTGCCCTCCCTCCCCGATTAGCTCTGGCGACCTTACTCACGCGCAGGAGGAGGTACTTCCCCAGTCGAGCTGCTCTTTGAGCGAAATACGCTTGCTCTACCTTTCTCAAATCTTTGTTTATAATCTTTGTTTGTTTTAAGGCGATGATAGCTCAGTGGTAGTGACGTCGGATACCGAGATGAAGGTCCCGGGTTCGAATCCTACAATGAGCTTGAGCTTTCGGTGAAGGAAAAACATCGTGAGGAAACCATAGCACGGTGGTAGGGTACTTTGTAGTACCCGCCTGGCTGGCTACCACCCTCAAGTTGAAAATCTGTCGCCAAGCACCTTTCGGTGTTCCGATAGCTGCACTTGAGAGCCAGTTCCTTCTAGGATTTGTGTGCTTACCACCTTCGGCCGCATCATCACTTACCATGGTGAGATTGCGATCAAACACAGGCCTATAAACAGTAAAAAAAAAAAAAAAAAAATTATAGTATAGTTATTGTACTGTTCGTTAGGTGCTACAAGTAATAGGTAGTCGCGACAACATATGCAAGATGTTGCACCTGCCGGCGCAGTCGGGCTCCAGCGCGGTGCTGGCGCGCATGCGGCGCGGCCACTCGCGGGAGGCCTACCTGCACCTAGTGGACCGAATACACCGGACTATACCTGCCGGTCAGTCTACTCTACATCTACTCTACTGTACTCTAGTATAGTGAACTGTATTGCCTGCCTATATTAAAACCCTTCCAGTACTCAGTACGGGCACCGATCTGAGATCATCATCATCATCATCAACCTATAATGTCCCACTGCTGAGCACAGGCCTCCTTTCACAAATGAAGGTGAAAGGGAATGGGCAATACTCCACCACGCGTGCCCACTGCGGATCGGTGGAGGTAGGCTAGTGGTCAACCTACTGTTGGAATTTTTCAAGCCGCCTAGGAGGCATCCAACTAGCTTAACGACTATCACCATTAAGTGATAACCGGGACCAACGGCTTTACGTGCCTTCCGAAGCACGGAAACGCTCGATTTTGAAATACCACTAGGCGGTCACCCATCCAGGTACCGACCACGACAGGCGTAGCTTAACTTTGCCGATCGATTAAGAACGGCTAATCATGCTACACCACGAGCGCTTCAATCTGAGATGCGGCCTTTTAAATATAATTTCAAAGAATAGTTAATGTAAATCATTCCATTATTCAGACCAGAGATCAGACGATCTGAGCTCGGGTATTTATTTCGGTGTATATATCCAGAAAAAATAAATAAAAAGCTTCCACTATTCAGAATCTAAAACCTCAGAGTATATAAATACTACGTACAACTAAAACGCAAGAAATATATCTACTATCGGGTTGGATCTGAATCGCGGGAGGAATTAATGCGCGATGCTCCCCGGTTTCAGATCGCGTGCCAAAAAGAGAGATCTATATCGCATATTCGTTTTGAGGGTTTGTTTTGATTCAAATGAGTTAGTTCCGTTACTGACGTATCGATATCAATAAATTCAGCTTCTGTTTCTAATCTTGAAAATCCTAAAGGACATAAAAAAAAAATTAATTAGGTTAGTTTAGAAGGTGTGACATTCTAGGCATCAATAGCAATTTTTCTTCCTTAATTTGTATAAAACGTATGACAAAATTATTAGATTCCACATAAATATCTTGTTTTTTTTTTTTTTTTTTTTTTTATGTGAAATGGGCTTGCGTTTGACCTTCGACTGACCCCATGAGGAGTTATGACGAGGCCGAGGATGTAGCACGCTTACCCAGAAAAAGCCTATTCACTCTGGCCTTGAATACATCTAGGTTATAGGTGTTTGAATAAATTCAAGAGTTGATAGGTACTGAATAAATTGTAAACCCTGCCGCGAATTAGAACTAAAATCAGGGTAGCATTTAAAATCAAAATACTGAAATCAACCATCGTAAACTGTCCCTGACCTCAGATGTATTGGAGTTCTGAGTACTGGAAGGATTTCCATATACGCAGTGTAGCCTAGTGTATCGTAGTGTAGTGTAGTGTAGCGTAGTGTAGAGTAGTGTAGTGTAGTGTAGCGTAGTGTAGCGTAGTGTAGCGTAGTGTAGCGTAGTATAAAGTAGTGTAGAGTAGTGTAGCGTAGTGTAATTTCAGTAACTGTGTAATATAAAAATAATGCAGTTTGAAATTAATTAATCTTTCAAATTGATAGATATTAGAGATCGATACTGGAGTAAGACAATAGACTCCATCGTAGACACAGATATAAAAAAAAGTCGGTTATATTCTCGCTAACAAAAAACTGTGTCACTCATGTCGGCCACAACACTGTACGTACAAGCCGGCACGCACACATTCACACATTAGTTGAGCGCGAGTAATCGACTCTGTGTAAACGGCGACAGAGTCTAATTTCCCGCGGAATAGCCAACTAAGGTGTGCGTGAGAGGTGGCCGACTCCATAGACACAGTTTTTTGTTAGCGAGAATATGTCCTCCGTAGTCTGTGATCGTAGATAAAAAAAGTGAACTATATATGTATTTCAGTGGGTCTGTCAACGGACATTATATGCGGCTTCTGCGGCGAGACGGAGGAAGAGTTTCAAGACACGTTGTCCTTGATGGAAATAGTTGACTATCACGCGGCGTTCCTGTTTATGTATAGTATGAGAGAGGTGAGTTCACTTATAAAGAGAGAGCAACCATAACAGCCTACAAACATAGGGTGTTGCGGTCACAGGTCGGGTAACTAAATCTGGCACGTTCACGGTACTTACACATGTGCAATTTCACGATATGTTTTATTACTTTATTGCTTGTAATCAGTCAGTCAATTCTAATGGACAAATAATGCAAAAAAAGATCACTCTTCTTTGACGGGCCAGGGCCAGTAGACAAGATGGTTATCGACAATCGTCATCGTTAGTAAACGATCAACCTTTATATGTGATTGACATTTCAAATCGAAATATCATGTTTGATCGTTTACTAACGATGACGATTGTCGACAACCATCTTGTCTAGGGGGCCAGTTGGCGCTGTTGGTTAAGATTCACCTTATACGCCGCAGGTCGTGGGTTCGATTCCCACACAGGACATGCATTTGTGTGCATGAACATGTCTGTATGTCCTGAGTCTGGGTGTAATTATGTATATTAAGTATGTATTTACAAACAAAAAGTGTTATATGTATTATATCAGTTATCTGGTTTCCATAGTACAAGCTCTGCTTAGTTTGGGATCAGATGACCGTGTGTGAGGAATGTCCCAGGATATTTATTTATTACTCTATATTTAAGAGCATTAGCAAAAGAAAAACAATAACTGTCTCCTTCATCCTCATATAAGCTTGGCGGCGCGCGAGAGAGACGGACAGACTTCCTGATCCACATGCAGTGCGATGCACGCCGCGCGCTTATTCACAGACACTACACAAGCGCTACGTGTCAATGTGTTGCACGTGCCAGATTTAGTTATCCGAACTGTATGACTTATGATTATTGTAACTTCTCTCAAAAATTCTCTTAAACATTCAGTGACATGATACTTTGTTTATAAGTTGTATTGGTATTTATCTTTAGAAAACAACAGCTTACCGCCGATACAAAGACGACGTTCCTGAGCACGTGAAAAAGGACAGACACAACCGTCTTATTGAGATATACAGGCGTAAATCACAGCTTTTAAACGAAGCCGAGATTGGCAACACTCATTTAGTCCTCGTCGAGGGCTCTGTAAAAAAGACAGGCCAGATTTTAGGTCGAAACGAATTGTATATAAAAGTAGTTTTCGACCAATGTGAGATTTTGGCCGAAGATAATGGTAAAAGGGGGATAAAGCCGGGGGATTATGTAGCGGTGAAGATTGTGGGGGCGCGGGCGTCCGTGTTGAGTGGGATTCCATTGTACCATACTAGTTTGAGTGATTTTTATAGAGATAACAGTTGGGGAGATAAAAGAGCTGTTATTTGAACGAATGATAGTTCCTCCTGAGTTTTTCCTAACATAGTGAGTTGTGCTAAATATAGTTTTGAAGCGATGAAAAGAAAGAGAGGTGTTAACAGCACCTATAGATGGACACTACCACAATGTAGAGTGAGTGACCATGTAGTGGTCATGTATTGACCAAAACGGTATTCTCGTTATGCGAAGTTTTGTATTGCTATTCCTTTCCCACTTATAAAGTAAGATAGGGATAGCTAACGTAGGCTAGGCTCCTAAGTGTAAGTGTTGTGTAAATAAAATGGTTTTTATTAAAATAAAGTATTTTTTTAAATTGTTATGTTTAATTTCTTTACTTAGTAAATATAAGGTAAAACAAATAAACAAATTATTAATTTAGTTGTGTCACTTTTAAAGTGCATTTTATTTTAAATCAATCAATCAGTACAAAATTATCAATCGATACATACATACATAAACAACACAATAAATAAAAATATTTTTTTACATAATATAAAAACATACAAACTTGCATTTTCTTAGCTATTTATTAAATAGGGAATGCACTTATTATTTTATTCTGTAACTACCTACTTACTTGGCGTCTTAGAAACATCGATAACCAGAAAGACAATCGATTCTTTTGAAATTGCTTTGCGCGACAAAGCTCTCCAGCTTTATACAAAAGTGTAGTGAGATAATGTTTCGCCTCGTTATAGTTACCTACTATAATTAGAGTGGGTGCGGAAGAAAATGCTTTTTAAGTAAGTAAACTAAAAAATAAAGTGTTTACAACTAATTACTACATTGTGATAAATGGCATCAACATTTTTATATTAATTCTAAATTAATTTTGTACTTTATTATATTTATTGTTTTGTCAGTTTCTCTGTGCTTGTGACTTATAAATAAAAAGTAGAAATCAAGTATGACTTAGATAATTATCGTCACAAACCTGTGAAATTATGCATTACAATATTGAGTATTAAATGTTTTTAAGATTGACGATAAATACATTTTTTTAAAACGACAAATTAAGTTTTATAATTTCTAATATAACTTTTTTTGAACACAATACTGGCCGCAATAGATTATTTTGCAAATGGCGGACCAGTTTCACCAATAGTTGCTATTGCAATGGTCGGGCCATGATCAATAGATGGCACTGCATGACATTTTGACGTAACCAATACCAGTATTTTATTGAATAGGCATGATTAACTGTGACAATATTATCTCTGAATCATCGCATCATACCAAACTTGACGCTCCTATCTGGCCACCCATCACTTTACCATTAGGCACAACATTCACCCTCTGTCCAGAGAGGTTATCGGTCTCAACATGTCCAGAAAGACTTGGGGAAGGTCCTTGAGAACTGCCGTACACTTTAGTACTATAACCGGAATCATTATGCGATTCCCGATCCGTTTGACTTTGTGTTTCCGTCAAATGAGTGTTGATCGCTAAGGATTGTAGTCGGCTGTGAAGTAAACTGTGATCTGGTGCTGGTTTCCTGTTCATTCCATGTGGATTCCCTCTTAATCCTGGATACATTGCCGAACGGTTATCATAGTATACTCCGCGAAACTGATCGTTCTGATTAGCAATCTCCACTTCTGTATTCTGGTCCAAATGGTCGCTGTAACAATGTGGTATGCGCTCCATTTCCCTTAAAATATGATCCTGCATCATAGCATCAAATACGCCAGTTTGATGATGGTAAAGAGGATTCCTATTCCGCCCTTGAACTTGGTTCGGTAATCCCGGTTCATTATAATCATATTGCGGGTGGACTGGAAGACCATTGTCCAAATAAGGCATTTGTCTATTAGGTATGTCATGGAAGTAAGCGTCTTTTGGAATCATAGGACGAAGGTCATGGGGATAATTCTGGCTTGTTTGAGGTGCAGGTGACTGAGATTTAGTAGACATCGTTTCGTAATTTGGCATCGGGAGAGTCTGGAGTAAGTTGGCGTTCCTCATCGGGCCAGGTTGGACTGAGCTTCTAATAGGATTGTCTTCTTCGTCGCTGCTCTCTGAATTGTTGCCATTGTCTTTAGGTGGGGTATGAAATGTCTTTCTCGTTGGGAAGGGTATGAGATTGTGTAAGCTGAAGCGTTTGCTTTTCGGTGGTTTGTCTTTCAGTACTGGAGCAGGTCTTTGAGGTTGTTGCGGCATTTTCAATATACTAGCACTGGGTTGCGGTGGAGTGATCGGTTCTTGTATTTCGGTGGGCGGCGCTTTTATCGTCATAGGTTCGGGTGGTGTATATCTCTGTTTATGCTCCACCTGTGCTACTAACTCTTGAACCGATTTCCTCGGCTCTCTATCTACTTCCTCTCTAAAGTTTCCCTGTTTCCTAAGCTTTACGTATCCATCTTGAGATATGTCTAAAGATTTTGGGTTGCTTCTACTCATGACTTCTGACATTTCTTTGTCAAGTAACACTCTTTTTCTTATATCGTCTGCAGTTCTTTGTAACACTTGACTCTTCCATATTGGCACGTTTTGTTCATTTTGACTATGTCTTAACGCTTCATGAGGCTCGTTTGGTTTATAATCAGACTGTCTGACAGGTGATTTAGAAGCACTTTGTCGATTGGGCGGCATGAATTTCCCTTGAACTTCCATAGAAACGGGTGACTGAGATAATAAAACTTTATTAGCTTTAACATGAATTTCTGCTGTTACATTTTGAAAATGGCTTTGGTCATAAGATGTACTCGACGCCGTGTGAGACGACCTGGAGAATCTACTCGGGCCAGCGTCTAAATGATCTGTGCTTTTAGAGTTTTTCAGCAAATATCTTTGCCTAGGGCTTGGGGATCTTCTACTATCCCGATCTAATACGTCCGTACTTCTCGAAGTGGCTTTGCTATCATTCAGATCTTTGGCATTGCTCTCGTAGTGTTCAGCGTTCTGATTGAAATTTCTTATTATTCTATTAACTTTATTCCATTCTTCTGTATGTGATTCGAGAACTTCTAAACTTCTCGTTCGTTTCAATGGCGGTATGTCTAAGGAGCCTTTTGGACTAAAGTCTAATTTCCTCACTCGTTCCGAAGCCCTAAACATCATGCCTCGAGATATCCATTGTTCTAAATGTTTATGCCTCTCCTTGCACATCGCTCTCTCTGCTGCAACAAACCTTGTCAATTCCGATATCTGTCCTTGCGTCTTCATTTCTAAATCTGTTACCTTCTGGTCCAATCTATCGTGAGCTTTATCAATATGGCGTTTCAGATCTTTCTTATCTTCGTTTAATTTATTTTCCATATGTTTGAAGAATGGAGCGCAGTAGCAAGTGTATCCAGCCCCGACAGGACCCTTCTTTATGTTTCCAGCCAAATCCAAAAAGTACTGCTCGCCTTTCTTTAGGGGTTCGGTGG